>CAIGRQ010161810.1:0-17725 GCA_903798375.1 Fraxinus sp. D2006-0159 | reverse complement strand
ACCACCACAAAACACCAAAAACCACATCAACAAACACAATATTTAATATCCACCACAAAACACAATATTTCGCACCACAAATTCGCCGGAACTATTTCACCAAGGCACCTTTTAATACCCACGCACCAAGATTGCCTGCAGTACGACCACCACAACCCAAAATGCCAAAACCACCAAAATATGGAAAAACAATTAACTTACCACATACACCACACCCACAAAAATATCTCTGAACCCTTAATCACAGCAGTCACCTCCGCCAATGCCATCGTCACCTTAACCATCAACACCCAATAAATAGATCACGCATTTCGGTGGCATGGTGGTGGTGTAGTGGGAGAGACACCCCTTCTACGCCGCCGAAAGAGAGAGATAAGGGGTGTGAGGGAGTTACGCTGAGATCTGTGGAGAGGCAGAGATAGTGGAGATGAGATCGGTTAATTGATTTTAGTGAAGGTTGAGGCGATGGACTGTGGGCGGCGCCGTGGAGAGGCGAAGAAAGTGGAGTGAGATGAGAGAAGTCAGATTCTCTCAGAGACGGGAGATTGAGAAATGAAATTAGGGTTGATAAATTAATTTTTATGATGTTATTATTAATATTTAAATAAATATAAAAAATCTGTATCTATATATAAAATATCTGATTTTTGAAAATATAAACTTTGACATCTGATTTTTGAACTTGAAACTTGAAAAGTAGAGATTCATGTAATTTCCACCAGAAAAAAAAACCTAAGCCGGCTTGGCTCGCTAAAGCTCGATTCGTAACCTCGGGTCGAGCTTGAATTTTTTTCGAGCTTTTGCTTGGCTCAGCTCGGTTCGGGCCAAAAAAAAGCTTGAACCTTTTTGGCTTGAGTCGAGTCCGAGCTTCAAGTTTCAGCTCAAGGCTCAACTCAACTCGTTGACATGGCTATTGAAATTTGATACGTAAGGTTTGGGGTTTCGGGGAGATGACCAATTGGGATTATTTTTTTGGGAAGTATGGAGAGAAAGGATAGTTCAAGCGGAAGAGAGGTCGGTTCTGCATTTCAATTGAAATGGTTTTAGAGAGATGAAGATGATAAAATTTTATTTTTCCTTTTTATCGTTTTTTTTTTAATTTTAGATGAAGAAAAAGTCTTTATTTTGTTTCTTTCTTCTCTTACATTTTAGAAGTGAATAATCCACAGACAAAATTGCTTTTGAGAAATCAGGCGTCTCGTAGGCAGGGACATTAATTTTTTTTTATGGTGAAATTGAACGGCAAGTGATGGAGAGGATAAGTTTAATGATTAAAACAATAGTCCTGAACTCATAGATTCTCTATACGTTGGGACCATTTCTACAATTACTGCAAATAAGTCTAGGAAATAACTAATCTTATTTAGATGGAAAATGCTACATGTACGCTCCCCTATTGGAGGGAGTGTCGGCCCCACAGGCACTCCCTCCAATAGGGGACACCGAATGTTTATTATGGACATCCTTATGTGCATGCTAATGTACATGTAGCACAATCCAATTTAGATAGTATTGGATACTCAATTATGGTTTCTCGGCTATGATATGAAAACATTTGTAGTTCTCCATTAAAAAAAAAAAAAATTTGTAGTTCTACACGTGACTCAATTATGCAACGATATGAAAAGACCTTTCAAAATCATTGTACGTATCTGCTCATTACTAATGATAAAGGACCATGAAACTGAAACTTCACTTTATGTAAATTTTGGTTCACCCGTGATTGTCATATTTATGGCTGGACAAAAGCTTGAAGTACCTGTAAACTTTTTGGAAATTAGTGTAGGTATTCAATTAAAATTACTATAACACGTGGTTGGAAAAATTTTACACTTGTCAAAAGACCTTTTTGCATAACTCACAATTTACTCATAAATTAAAAAATTCACTTACGAGTAAAAGACTAACATATATGCAAAACATTCACTTCTATGTTAAATAATTTATTCAACCCATGTTTGGTAGGGATTAAAATCTAAATTTTAATCACACATTTCATGGAATCTACAACTTTTATGAAAATTTTATTTTAATCTCTACCAAACACGGGCTTAGTAAGTGAAACTTTACTAATAAGTAAAAATTTATGCACAAATACACTTAAGAAGTAAAAATCTACATGAGAAAAACAAATCACTTTTAAATAAAATATTTGGCTAAAAGTAAAAAAAAAAAAATTCACTTGTCAAAGATGGATCAAAATTCTTTTCTTGTACTGTATTAAACTGAGTACTGTAGTTGTCATGCGTGGTATACACGTGTCCCTTTTTTATGTGATGCATGAGTGATTTATGATTAGAAAATTGAATTATGCTAAATGTATAAATACTTTTCATATTCTAGTTGTCTTAATTGTTCATAAGCATATCCAACAGCCCACTTGTCAAAATCTCATGCAAACACTCTTAAAACATTATATAAAGAGATATAAGCAGGGAGTCTTTCATTCACATTTCACTAAAGCTGCCTTTAATCTCTCTCTCTCTCAATTATGGAGTTCTCTGTGAAGTCATTTGCAGTGGTGTCCTTCCTGCTGTTGGTTTCCCTGTCTCCTGGTTTGAAATTAATTCAACTCCACACCTTCCATTAGCCAGCATGCATGTTAATTTACCAAATAAGAAATAACCCGAACAACTTTAATTTCATAGCAAAGCATTCGCATTTTTTACGTTGGAGTGTATTATACATGAATATATTGAACTCATCGTTTACTCTTTTATTGTATTAAGGAGATATGAGTGGTCCTCTTGTGGTGGATGCTCAATATGTATGTATCCCCACTTTTTGTCAACAATACTGCTCTGCTCAGGGTTTGCCATGGTGCTGCCCAGGAGTTGGCATGCGTCCTTGTCGATGCACAGAAGCTTGCCCACGTATGTAAAAATAAACTTAATGCTTCCTTATGTTTGCACTAAACTTTCTCCTCGTTCATTGCGGTTGCAGGTTCTGTTACACCAGAAATTACTGATGAGGTGACGGCTGGTGCAATAGATGAAGAGCGTTTCATCAAGGAGACAGTAATTGCTTGATGCTTTACTGCAACAGCTGGAGAATGAAAAACCTTGTAGTCTCTGTTTAATTAAATAAACTGTAGTCTTTGCTTGGAGTTCCAACTTAAAAAGTGATTTAAAATCTAAATAAAAATCAACCATTAATTATAACCATACGTTTCGTTGGATCTCCAATTTTTCAACCACATATTCCATCAACTTTGATAAAAATCTACTAAAAATCTTATTTTTATCCAAAACGAACTTCAGCTTAACGTGTTCCCATATTGTAATAATTTTCTTTCGTTTTATGATATGTACTGAATGTGGTTTGTTTATCTCCAAAAAATCTAACGCTACCATATCTCAATCAAACATAGGGAAACATCATTTGCAACCTAGAGGTTTGTTGAAGTAACATTTGCTGCTGCCTATAATTAGACAAGTAGGTTTCGAAATAAAAAAAATATCATTATTGATTAAAATTGACAATGAACAAGTTGTTGTCAATTATATACTAATTACTGAATCTATAACCCTAGTTATATGATTATTGTATCCTTACCACCCTAGTTCTTCTTTATAGATCTTATAGAAGTAACAATCTAAATCAATAATTCGAAAGAATAAATTTGAGCATTGCTACGTGTACACGGGTCCATTGTCCCCCTCATAATAGGGGGGCAGATTATTTTATTTGAACGTGGATCCCTTCCCTAATGTGAGGGGAGTGTAAACAGGCTGGTGCAGATAGAAAAATCCAATAAATTTAGTCTCTCTCACAGAAATGATGACACTGGAAGCCATTCTTGATCAAATCTTTATTGCATGCAGACTTTAGATTTTCTTGAACGTGGATCCCTCCCCTCATGTGAGGGGAGTGTAAACAGGCTGGTGCAGTTAGGAAAATCCAATAAATTTAGTCTCTCTCACAGAAATGATGACACTGGAAGCCATTCTTGATCAAATCTTTATTGCATGCAGACTTTGGATTTTCAAACTTGTGGACAGAGACAAACTCCATCATAACTATTCACTACATCACCCGTGGCAGAGGACCATGGTCTATCCCAACTAGTCTCGACATATCAAATACCTTTTTCCTTTGATCATGATCCAATTTTACACATCCATCGAAAGAAAACCAAATTGCTAATTCACTTGTTTCAGATGGATATGATCGACAATGCACCAGGAGTATAGCCCTCTCGACTTACCCAACGACTTTGGTTAGTTGCCATCCAATTTATTTGTCTCATATATAAAAAGACGAGTTTTGAAGTCACTGTAGATACAATAGTATTCAATGAGCAAACACTGTTCATTTTCCTAGTATTTCGCTGCTCAATCCTCCAATTTTATTTTATTCACGCGTCCTCCAATTTTATAATTTCATCCATTTCCATATTCTTTGGTGTAAAAAAAAAAAAAAATCAAGCACAACATATCCTAAAGATCCATAGGATTAATTGTGAATCTAAAACAACAATAGAAACATTTGAGTCTTCGATTTGGATGTAGAATATTTTCTAACCTTATTCAGGGACATGAAGTGCTATTATCAACATAAGGAGGATATAATATCTTTATTGTTGGTTGCACAGGTTATTTGAATCTAATGTAATTTCGCGATGTCGTTTATTTCTATTAAGGTAATGTGGATTCAGGTTTATTGAATGAAGTCTTTGTTAGTCTAGAGATTTCGTGAGGGTAATGTTGATTCAGATTACGATGTCTGAATATGAAATGTTTTGTAATTCTACACATTTTGTGTGTGAATATGAATTTTTTATAATTCTGCACTTTTCGTGCTTCTATAATGAAGTGCGGGGATTTGAGGAGTAGCTTTTGCTTATATGCTTAAAAATTAGTTTAAATATATAGTTTGTTTGTTTTTTTTACTTTTACTGGCACTGGCATGGGAAAGAGATAGTTTAGACCAGCAATGACAGTGAAAAGAGATTATAAATAAAAAAAATTATGTTCTATTTTTTGTACATTTGTCTCAGTTATACAATGATATGAAAAGACCTTTTAATGTAAGTAAAAACTCATTCATAAATAATAAATTAACTTATATCTGATAGCTGTGTGCTTCGGTGAATTCTCCTCAATCAACTGTCAGAGTTTGGCATGATCCGGAGTTTTTGTTGGGTCCTCTCGTGATAGACTATTAAAATAGAGAAAACTTCATTTATATGTTATTATATACTATTTTAAAAATAAGAAAACAACTTTCAAATTTCTAAAATCAGATATTTAACACACGCACGCGGGCGCGCACACACACACACATATATATAATTATCCCACCCCTCCTCCACCACCCCTACCACTCTAGCGACCGTTTCGATGACTGCTCCGATTCCAGCTATTATTCCGGTAACCATTTCGACGACTGTTCCAGTGACCGTTTCGGTGACTGCTCCGATTCCGACGACTATTCATGTTACAGTTCCGCCGCCGATTTGTTCCCGCGAACGCTCTGATTCCGGCACTTGTTCCAACTCCGGAGAATATTCCGGTGACAACTCTGCCATATTTTTTTTTTGTACAGTTGACATGATTTTTGATTTCTTGATTGTTGCTTGTGACTAGTAATATGAAATGTGACCTGTAAATTTGAACCGTGACTCTACAAAACAACATATGACCTGTTAATATTGATCTGTGATCCGTTTATATTTATTTGTGACCTATAAAAAATGATTAACTTATGAACTCAAACTTGTGATCTGTGAACTGTGACCTTAACAATTCATTCTTTGCAAATCGGTCACGAAGCAAAATTTTAAAGATCACAGATTATTCATCGGTCACTAATCAAACATTTTATTGGTCACAACTCATTTTAAGGTCACTTCAAAAATCACGAAGCAAAATTTTATAGGTCATAGATTATTCATCGATCACGAATCAAAAAATTTATTGGTCACAACTCATTTTGAATTAATTGAAGACTTTTAACAATTAATTGTGTTAAACCATTTATTGATATCTCAACTAACACTTATTAAAATGTTGAAATTTAGGATCATTAGCATTAACAAGACACACCATCTTGATTGTATAATCTGAAAATTATGCTCACAATTTAAACTTTGAACAATAATTTCGCAAGTTTTAGGTTGCGAATATCATGCAATCATCTAATATATGTAACAAAACTATTAGATACAAATAATATTTAAATGTTCAACGTAGGGGATAATGGTCCACATATTCACCTTAATCAATTTTCAGAAATACAGAAAATTAGTCCTTATTTTAACTAGTAACCATCAATGATCAATTTTCAATAAAAAAAACAAATAACATATAGAAATTCATTGGGTTGAATTTTCAGGTTCTTCATTAGTTGTTAATTTGAACTCTCATTTTGCATCATTATTTATCAAGTGATGATCTAATTGGACATGCCAACAATAAAATATTAGAGTTATTGAATTTGTTGTTCAATACAATGTTTGTCATTCGAATCATTATTCAATCAAACGAAAAACATAGTTAATTCTCGAAAAAAATGATTAATTATGATATAATCATATAAGAATCAATGTCCATATGACACAAATTGTATGTTTTCCTTTAGGGATATACACAAATTCAAATTGCACATATAATATATTTTTCAAAATATGTATTATTGAGAACAAGATGTATTTTATTATTGTTTTTTCAAAAGCAATATATTAATATTTTCTAAAATATTGAAAATTATAATTCATGCTCATCAACAACAATCACATATTATTATAATAAATTATACAAGAACTTACTCTTTAGGAGTACAAACATAATTTATGTTAGATCATATGTAATTGTGCTATGTTGGATCATGTAGAATTTAATTAGAATATATGTAAATAATAGTGTGCTATTTCAAGATTAATAACAAACTATTATTTAAAAATATTAATTCTTTAGGAGCCATGTATTATTTGTAGAGATGTGCTTCTTCACATGAAACAAAAATAATTCCTTCTGAATAATTAAAAAAATAATCTAATATTATTCTAAAATATTGATTTGTATAAGATTTTGATCTATTTAGAAATATTAAAATAATATTATTCTTGAATATTTTTGTAGTTGGGTTGTGTTTCTTTAAGAACATCAACACAATTTTTTTCACATTAAGTTTTTTCAGATATATAACGAGATATATAATTTTCAAGAGTACAAATACATTATTCTGAATATTGACATTAACGATTCGATCTACCTTTCGAGTTAAACAATATAATATTAAAATTTGTACTCTACATGATTAACAATGTAATATTCTTCTGGAGTATTTATATTATGTGGGTTATGTTCCTTCAAAAACATCAACATCGTATTCGTTTAGAATAAATATAATTTAAGTAATGCTTTTTCAAGAGCATTCAGTTGGCTCGAGAGGATGATCAACCACACTGGAACTAAAAGTCGTAAAGGAGGAAATGGGGTAACTCGGATTTATGGCAACTATCCAAGAATCTCAATGTGTAAATTGAGGGTTGAGTCGCTTGAAATGTATCTTAATGCCTAAAAGTTGGAAGTCCCTGAAATCAGAAGAAGAAAAAGAAGAAGAATCATCTTAGTTTAGCATCTCAAGTGGTTAGTCGGGGGCATGATTCAAACAATTTGCCTAACAGCACAACACTTGTATTGCTCTCTCATAGCCCTATTTTTCAAGGTTTAGCCTGCTCCCATTTCGCTCGCCACTACTACGGCCAGGATCTACCGCTATGCGAATTTCCTGAGATCCGAAGTCGTATGCTAGTAGATTCAGGGCCAAACCAGTTAATACTCTTTTAGAATATTAAAATTGTAATATCATACTTTTCAGGAGTAAGTAATATTCTTTCTGAAATATTATTAATTATAAGGATCTTACTACATACACATCAAGATTTATATAATAGATTGCATAATGTCATATGATACTCTAGCATTTGTCAATTTAAAATAAAATAAATTTATTCATCGACTATATTCATTCCACATCATATTATATAATTCATTATGTATATTTTATGTACAAGTAGTAAAATCGTAATTATAATATTGTTCTACTTCAAGAGTAACAACAAAATATTTGTAATAACTAGATCTGTGATTAATATTCTTTTTGAATATTAATAATTATATTGTGCTTTTTCAGTTTTCTGGAGTAACAGAACAACAAATATAATATTCTTTTTTAAGCAATACTATAATATTCCTTAAAAATGTTAATTTAGATTCTTTACTTTTAAAGAATAATATATATTTAATGGAATATTGAACGAAAAGAATCACATTCAAGCAAATATTTATTTATCATAAATTGGTATAGTCAAATCGATATATCAGATCGAATCATTATACCGCTTTATTATATAATTTATAGTTAAAAGAATACTTATATTTTCATTGATCGGATTGGAAGAGTTTCTTTGTAAATTCAATTGGCTACAACTTCTTATCTTTCTTTGATTGAAAAAAAAAAATTCAATCTCAACTGACTAAAACTTTTAAAGCAAAAGAGAAATACATTTTACTAACTCAATTGATTAGAATTTCATATAGATAGCGTGTTATAAAGTAGAGAGAAAAAGATAACAAAAAAGAGAAGCTAATAACATTGTGTGTTTTATTAAGTACCAAATATCCATATTTATAGGGAAGAATATTTATGGATACAATGGTAATAAAAATTAGGATTCTAAGGGTATAAGAGTTATTCATAAATCCTACTACATTTACAACACATTTTATTTATTTCCATGTTTTTAGCCATTTCTTGAACCTAATAGCAATGTGAACCTAGACATTAATTTACACAAACTTCATGGGTCAATTTACCACAAAAAATATTTTATACTTTCAACTTTCAATTATCTAGTTTTTTAAAATTTAAAAAGTATCTAATCATAGGAATTTTTATGCCCATGTTTCGCCAGTTTCGGGTAGATTAAGATTTGATTAATGCCCTGTTCGATACGACTTAAAATCTAATTAAAATTGAAAATATAGTCGTTATTGAATCTCACTCATCTAATAAAAGTCAATAATAACGACTAATTTTTCAATTTTAATCCGATTTTAATATCTACAGAACACCCCCTAAAACTTTAAGCCAAAGTCAAAGTTAATAATAAATTTTAATCACATATTTTATAAAATTCATAATTCTTCAATTACGCATTTCATCAATTTTGATCTAAATATAAAAAATGAATTTTAATCATCACTAAACATGAGCTAAGTGCATATTTGACTTGAGTTAAAATAATTAATGGATTGTGCTACACCAACATAATGGTTCACCTAATCTTTCACAGAATGGACAAGTGGCTTGTCCATTCGGTATGCCTACTCCCAATAAGGGGGAGCCACTTGTCCATTCGGTAAAAGATTAGGTGAATCATTATGTTTCTTTAAATTTTTCCATAATTATAATAATAACCAAAAAAAAACATTTTTACGTTTACACTCGTCAAATATGATGCATGATTTCATCGTCTTAATAAAAAAGAGAATATATGATGTGACAATACTATGTCTTGACATTATTTTTATTTTTATTTGTGGTAGAAGTGTTTTCAGAAGAAATTATTTTAATTTTTGTTTTAAAATAAATTTTAGAAAAACTTTCTATTCCGAAAGTATTTTTTTAAAGGAAGTCATATTATATCAACTTTCTCTAAAAATTATTCTAATTAATAAAATCACTTTTATAATAGCATGGTTCGTTTGATTTTCATTATTGTAGAATGAGAATGAAAAATATAATCGTTATTGAGCTCCACACAAGAGATATAAATTCAAAATTGATGACTTAATGTGATGGATAAGAGTTATATTTTTTATTTTTATGGATGAAAAATGAGAAACAAACGAGGTTTAGTCACATATTTAAAAGTAATTTTTTTCTTTTTACTTTTCAAAAATAATTCTATCCACTGAGTACTCCCGGTATCTCGCACG
Source organism: Fraxinus sp. D2006-0159 (assembly GCA_903798375.1). Taxonomy (NCBI): domain Eukaryota; kingdom Viridiplantae; phylum Streptophyta; class Magnoliopsida; order Lamiales; family Oleaceae; genus Fraxinus; species Fraxinus sp. D2006-0159. Next base: position 7,778 of record CAIGRQ010161810.1, on the reverse strand, counting down.
CTGCCCAAAATGATTGACTGGAAAATCTTGCCTCCCCATGAGTCACACAACACGATGATCACAAAATACGATGCATCTAGTTTCTCTAAACACGTGCACACCAAACAAATCGTGGCCACCTAACCCCTTCCTTTCTTAAATAATAATAAAATTTTCTTGAGCCGTGCTGGATGTCCAGGCTCCACGACAGAGGGCAAACAAGCCCCCTGTTTTCCCCCCTGTCATGGAGCCTGTGTAAGCAGGCTTTTCCAATTTTCTTTTGTTCATTTATGCTTTAACTTGTGTCAAGAACCTATAAAAATAAATGAGTGATGCTACGTGTACACCATGAGGTGTACACAATCTTTTACACCCCTCTCACATGAAGGGGGCTCACGATTATTTTATTATGTGTGGATCCCCTCACATGTAAGAGAGGTGTAAAAGATTGTGTACATTATTATGTACACATAGCTTTATTCAAAATAAATTTATTGATAAATATATATAGGATAAATCTTTATGTACATAATTTTGTACACAAAATTTTACCTACTCGTCTATCAGAATTTGTAAGAAACAGAAACGAAATTGGAACAGGGAAGAAATGGAACCTACTATTACAACAGGGAAGAAGAATGTATTTATTCAACTTGAGAATTACAATGAATACAAAGTGTATTTATAGATGGAATGACTAACCAACGAACTAAACTAACTAACAAACTGAATGTAGAGTTGATGGACAGATGGATCACTTAGTCACACAGATCATGATCTGTGTGTTGTGTTTCTTCATTGATCTGTGTGTTGTGTTTCTTCATTGCTGAACATATTCTAACACTCCCCCCTCAAGATGGACTATGGACCATCTTGAAGATTGAAGTTTGAGACATGAAAAGAAGAAGAAAAAAATCTGCTGGAAGGTAGGCAGAAGAAATATCATCAAGAAAAAAAAATATTTACAGTACAAAATCTGCTATTGCTGGGTTTCCTCATTGCTGAACTTGAACTGCAGTACAAAATCTGCTGTTGTTGGGTCCAGGTGCTCTTTCATCACTTTTGCTTGTGATATCAAATTTTCTTTGCTGAGCTTGGACAAATTTCTCATAATCCATGCGGTACAAATGATCCTTGGCAAGGATGAGATATTCAAGAACATCATGTTCTTCAAAAAAGAAAATGGATACTGCCTTACAAAATCAGCCGTGCCTTGGAACCATTTAAGGTTTTCTGGGCTTTGCTGGGCATAAAAAAAAAATGGATACTGCCTTACAACATCAGCCATGCCTTGGAACCATTTAAGGTTTTCTGGGCTTTGCTGGGCAGCTAGAACTTCAACAAATCTGGGAAGAACTGGTACCATTGCATCTGTGGGTGGTTTCTTTGAGATTGAAATCGTTAGAACCACACAAAAAAACTGATGAAGGAAGCTTCTGCCATGGAGATGCAAGGAACCTTTATCAAAGAAGAAGAAGAAGATGATTGAGAACCTCAGTTCTTGCTATAGATTCAGATGCAGGAATTGAAACGAGGATTCGGGAACTGAAGTGGAAGCATCATTATTTCTCTGATACCATATCAGAATTTGTAAGAAACAGAAACGGAATTGGAACAGGGAAGAAATGGAACCTGCTATTACAGCAGGGAAGAAGAATGTATTTATTCAACTTGAGAATTACAATGAATACAAAGTGTATTTATAGATGGAATGACTAACCAACCAACTAACTAAACTAACTAACAAACTGAATGTAGAGTTGATGGACGGATGGATCACTTAGTCACGCAGATCATGATCTGTGTGTTGTGTTTCTTCATTGATCTGTGTGTTGTGTTTCTTCATTGCTGAACATATTGTAACATCGTCAAGTGGAGGCCCCCTATTAGGGGGGTGTCTGGGCCCACAGGCACCCCCCAATAGGGGGCCGCCACTTGGCGAGTGGGTGAAACTTTTGGTAAAAAAAAATTGGTACATGTAGCACTACCGATATATTAATGTGTCATCTCATCGTAAATCATGGAAGATATTTAGTAGGTCATTTCTTAAGGGGTTGTTTGATAATGCTTTTAATAAAAATGTTAGCAAAATTTGATAAAAATTAAAAATATTGGTAAAGATATGTAGAACAATTAAATGAGTCGTATAGTTCTACCTTTTATTGATTTCATCACATAATGATACTTAAATTATTAATTTTCTAACACCAATATTTTTAGAGTTATGCTATAGGTACAGGGATTTAAATCCCCGTACCTGACACACCACACACATTTGGGATGGGGTGGGGTGGGGTTTTTGTAATATTTTAATTACATGGGACCCACACCCATAAGAGATAAAATTTAAATTTCTGTAAAAAATCTGGTAAGAATTGCCTGTACTCAAAGATTTATGGAAAATGCTACAAGTACATAGGGGGATCCATAAGGGTGTCCATAATGGACACCCGGCATCCCCCTATTGGATGGAGTGCCGGATGGACACCCTTATGGATCCCCCTATGTACCTCTAGCACAACTCAAGATTTATTCATATTTTTAAGTAGCATTATCCCATTTTTAAATTATCTTAAACAAACAGTAAGTAGCATTATCCCATTTTTTAAATTATCTTAAACAAACAGTAAGATCAAATCATAATGAAAAATGTTGCAGGTACAAGAAAAAAAAAAACAAGTTTCGTACAGGAATTTGAATTCCTTTCACATGAGAGGCGGACCCACTTGAATTAAATATTGCCTAAAAAATGGGCGTCTACCTGTTGTGTGTATTATGTTCGGTTTCTGGGGATAATTTTATGTATCTAGGGGCGGACGTAGAACTTTAACGTTGGGGGCACAATCGATCTTGTAAAAAAGTTGAGAAAAATTTTACAATCGAAAATTTACGTCCAAAAAAATCAAACCCCGTTTAATTTTACATCCGAAAATTTACATAGGATATGACATTTTCGGATGTAAAATTTTGAATTTTTTGAAAATTTCCTAATAAAATGATGAAAATTACATTGAGAAATTTGTTCGCAAAAATAATAAATGTTAATGAAATAATTGAATTTTTTTTTTAAAAAATGCGGGTTAGACGTCTTTGTAAAGACTCGCGTTTAACGTATTTTTAACTCCATTGTAGTTGTTATTCTTGCTGAAACAGGATCTCCTCCAAATGGGAACTTTCATCCAGTTAAAAATGGAACTTTAGCTTCGCCACAGAACATGTTACCCACCAGAGATATGGATACCATTCCCATCGGCAATTCCTTTGATGCTTTGATTGACACTTTAAACTTACAGGCACTATGGAAGACTGGTGATGACACCTCACGACCCGAGAGGGATGAGAATTATCACTCAGAGTCAGATACTCCAGATATCAAAGCCAATAATCGACGTAATAGGAAGCTTAGCTGCATCTCTGGCCTGTTGGTCAGAGATACCCCCAAAAATTCCTTTGATAAGTGCATTCCTTGTATGGAATGCTAGGGGGGTTGGCAATGCAACAACAAACCGTCACCTTAAATTAATTTATAGAAAGTATAATATTGCTTTTCTTGCCATTCTTAAACCTATGTTGTCTTTTAACAAAGCTTCTCATTTTGCCAGAAAGTTAGGCCTCTCTCAGGTCTGCTCTAATGACAATGAAGGAGGAAAGGTTTGGCTATGTCTCCCTAGCAATCATAGCTTCACAGTAGTTGGAGCTACCAATCAATTTCTAGCAGTTACTTTGGATTGGAAGGGAGTAACTATAGTGTTGGTGGTGATTTATGCTAAATGTGATTATTTGTTGAGGAGAAATCTTTGGTCATCCCTTTCACCAATCCTGTCTACTAATTTGCCTGTCATGTTGATAGGTGATTTTAATATTGTGAAAAATGACGAGGAAAAACTTGGAGGTGGTCAAGTTTTGCGTGTTGCTAAACTCTTTGTATGATGTTCCTTTTACAGGTTCTCGATTTACTTGGCATCGAAACAGGAATGGCTCGTTATTATGGGAACGTCTTGACAGGGCTCTTGTCAACCATAACTGGATGACAACTCTTGCTGACTCTATAGTGGTACACCTTGAGCGTAATCATTCTGATCATGCCCCCGTTCTACTACGAACAGAGGAAGATACTAACAGGGGGCCCGTGAGCTTTAGATTTCAAAGAATGTGGCTTCAACATACGACCTTTCTCCCTATGGTGAAAGAATCCTGGACGAGACCTTGCTTCCTTTTTGGTATTGCTTGGGTGTCTTATAAATTGAAGAGATTAAAGGCTGATTTAAAACTCTGGAACAAGGTTGTCTTTGGGAATGTTTTTCAGAAAATCAATGATACCCGTGACAAAATTCTTATTCTGGAAAATAATGTCCATTCTGACCACAGTCTGGATGCTAATCTCACAGCTCTAAAGGGGGAATTAGACAGACTACTACTACAGGAAGAGATCTATAAACGACAACAGTCACGAGTCAAATGGTTGTCCTATGGAGATAAGAATACTGCCTTTTTCCATGCCTCTGCTAGGCAAAATAGATCGGAAGCTATGATACGTAGTATCAACACTGAGGAGGGTATTCTTACTGATCAAAATGGTATGCAAGAAGAGGCTATTGATTACTTTAAAAATCATCTCAAAGCTGATGATAATTCAACAAATGATTACAGGGAGATGACTTCTCTTATACCAAGATTAGTTACTGATTCTGACAACGACATGCTTTTGAAAGAAGTTTCTGATGTAGAAGTTTTTGATGCAGTTAAAGATATCTCCGAAGACTCTGCTCCGGGGCCTGATGGTTTTACTTCATCTCTTTTTATTCATGCATGGTCTGTGGTAGCTGATGATGTTGTCACGGCAGTTCGTGAGTTCTTTAGGGGTAAAGAATTAAATGATGCTTTGGGGGCTTCAATCATTGCTTTGGTGCCTAAATCTGAAGAACCCAAGACTTTTCAGGACTATAGACCTATAAGTTTATGTCAGGTATTCTACAAAATCATATCCAAAGTGGTTGCCAACCGTTTGATTCTGATCTTACCAAAATTAATTTCTATGAATCAAGGTGGTTTTGTTACTGGTAGAATGATATCTGAAAATGTTGCGTTGGCTCAGGAATTGGTTCATAACCTGAATAAGCGTTCTCGAGGTGCAAATGTGATAATGAAAATTGACATGGCAAAAGCTTTTGATAGGGTCTCTTGGGGCTACTTGTTGGAAGTGTTAAAGGCATTTGGTTTTGCTGATTCTTGGGTCACTCTTATTAAGAATGCTATTTCTTCACCACGGTTTTCAGTTAAAATTAATGGTGTTTTAGCTGGTTTCTTCTCTCCTTCCCGTGGGCTTCGGCAAGGCGATCCATTATCTCCATTACTGTTCATCCTCAGTGAAGAACCCCTCAGTCGGGGCCTTACAAAACTTCTAGAAGATGGCAAAACAGCTCCTTACCAGGTTCCTGCTACATGTTCTCATATATCTCATCTGCTCTATGCAGATGATTTCTTAGTATTCACTAATGGAACTCGTCGTAGCCTTAATAATTTAATGGGATTTCTCCGACGTTATGAAACTATATCTGGACAGTTAATTAATGTGGCTAAGAGTTCTTTTATAGTGCACAAGAGAGTTGCAACATCCAGAAAGCGTATCATTGCAACCACAACAGGATTCAAAGAAAACTCCCTCCCGTTTACTTATCTTGGAGCACCTCTTCATTTTGGCAAACCCATCTCGTCTATGTTCACTCCAATGCTTGATAAAATCAGGAAAAAATTAACGGGTTGGAAAGGAAAGCTTCTATCCATGGGTGGTAAGCTCACTTTGATTAAATCTGTATTAAGTTCCATACCTATCTATTTATTTTCCGTGATCACCCCACCCATAAAAGTAGTTAAAGAGATTCATGCTCTTTTTGCCAACTTTTTTTGGGGAGAATCTGAAGATGGTTTTAAACGTCATTGGGTTTCTTGTAATAATATATGTTTCCCACAAAAAGGAAGGAGGTTTGGGTATTCGCAGTCTTTTTGATGTGATCAAGTCGCTTCAATGTAAAATGGCATGGAGAATTATTTCTTCTGGCTCCCTCTGGGCTGATTTCATGCGACACAAAAATATCTCAGTAATCACCTAGACATGGCCAACATTCCTATAAGTATTACAGACTCATCTATATGGAAACATCTTTCACATCACTTCCCATTTATTTTAGAACACAGCAGATGGCTCATCTGAGATGGCAGTGCTCTATTCTGGTATGACAATTGGAGGGGATCAGGTACTTTATCTGCACTTGGATGGACTATCTTATCTCCAAATTTAAGACTTCATGAAGTAGTTTTAAATGGCAAATGGAACTTGGATAAGGTTTTCTCTTTGGGTGGTTCAGCTTTAGTGGAGGAAATTCAACGCTCACAAGTCCAACTTCGCAAAGGTAATGATGAATTAATTTGGTCCCCTTGCAGGAATGGTTTATTTTCTACTAGCTCAGCTTGGTCTCTTATTAGACCGACTAGGTCTTCTACTCTTCCTTATAGGATCATCTGGAATCCCACCGTGCCACTAAAAATTTCTATTTTTTGTTGGCGCCTTTGGAATAACGTGGTTCCTGTCGATGATGTGGTCTGGCGTTGTGGGATCCCTATTGTCTCCAAGTGTCAATACTGTCCACAGGGACATGAAGAAACAATAGACCATGTTTTTGCAACCAGTTCTACTGCTCTCCAAGCATGGCAATATTTTGGAAAGTTATTTGGGGTTAGAGTTACTACGAATATTTCTTGGCGATCTACTATATTACTTTGGCATTCCCACTTTGGCAGTTCAACACAAGAACATCTTGTAGCTTTACTTATCCCACCTCTTCTTTCATGGGAGCTATGGTTGGCCAGAAATTCTGCAAGATTTAAGGATGAGGCTGTTAACTTACACAAAATTTGTGCAAAGGTGAAAATTTGGCTACACGAATTGAATGGTTTTCTTGAACCTAAGAAAACATCTAGTTCCTCCTATTTCTCACAGGTTCTTCACATCCCTACTGTTCCAATTCGAGTAAAAACTCCTTTCCTTGTAAAATGGTACCCTCCACAATATGGTTGTTACAAACTTAATATTGATGGCGCTAGCGCTGGAAATCTGGGTCCGGCTGGTTGTGGTGGATTGCTTCGGGATTGGCAAGGTAATGTAATTTTTGGATTCTATCATTCCCTAGGGGTTGGTACTAACACTCTAGCAGAGATATCAGCACTGAGAATTGGCCTTCAAATATGCTATGTTCTTGGCATTGATAGAATTGCAATTGAAACAGAATCTAAGGTGGTGGTCCATTGGTTTCATCATCAAGTGAACATTACTTGGTCTATTTGTCTTATTTGGGAGGATATTTTGGAGTTTGCTCATGATATGACTATTGATGTTTCGCATATTTATCGAGAAGCTAACCAGGCGGCAGATTCATTAGCGCGTATTGGAGCTCAAGGTAGTTCAGTCTTCTTAGAATCTATTTCCAGTTTTCCTGTTTATACTATTGGTTGCATCCGTTTGGATAAGTGTAACTTGTCTTGTTTTCGTTTTCCGTAGTTTTAATGAGATTCTATTGTAAGGAAAGTAGTACTTCCTTTTTTACATGTTTACGTTATTTTTGCTGTAAGGGAAGTAGTACTTCCTCATTTAATTCTTCGTTACTTTTGAATTGTAACCACGGTATTCCTCCGCCACAAGTGAGGACATATTAATAAAACCTCGGAGGTACCGCCCTCCTTCCGTAAAAAAATAAAATAAAACTAAAAAAATAAAAAATAAACGTATTTTTAACTATTTTTTA
>CAIGRQ010161796.1:0-15017 GCA_903798375.1 Fraxinus sp. D2006-0159 | reverse complement strand
AAAAAAAAAAAAAAAGGTTTGTTACTAACAAAAATAGTTTTTAGGCACAATTAAATGTATTTATTTATTTTTCATGTTATCTTGATTTTACTTGATTAAAAGAAACAATATTCACTTCAAGTCGACTTACTCTATATGTCGAGTAGACCTCCAACAAATCGTATCTACTAGCAAGACTTTTAATTGCAACCAGAATAAAGAAACATGAATATTGAATATAAACTCGAGCGGTAGGTAAGATTTGTTCTACACATTTTTTTTAATCAAAATTTTGTTTGTAAGTATTATGCATTTTCCCTTGTAACTATCTTGTGACTTGAGCATTGGAAGATTATGAGCCTATTTGGTACGGCTTAAAATTCAATTAAAATTGAAAATATGGCCGTTATTGGGTCTCACCCGTCTAATAAAAGTCAACAATAACAACTATATTTTCAATTTTAATTTAATTTTAATCTCTACCACACACCATCTATATGTCTTAATCTGAATATCAACGGTCTTGAATGAGACAATAACACCTTTATGTCATATATTTTAGAATTCATTTGGTAAACTTTTAAAAGGTTAAAAATTAGTTTAGACAATTTGCAAAAACAAATTTCTTAATTTGTCCACGTCAATTAATTAAAAAGAAAAGCAATATCAATTCCTTAATCTCTTTTTGAGACACTCCATTAATAAATTTTATCAACCGTGACACTAAAGATAATTTAATAACTTGACTTTTATGGATTACTTCTCTCAACGTTAAATATTCATCAATAGATTGGTGAGTGTCAACAATTTCCTCTAAAAAGAAAACTAAATGTCACATTCACTTTTGTTACTTACTTGTTTATTGAACACTTAATTGTCAACTTAAATGCAGGATGTGTACGGAAAATTTATTTAATACTTCTCTAAATTTGTTTAAATACAGAATGTCTCCAAGAAAAAAAATCATTTTTCACATTGTCTAATAATTTTTTATTTACTTTCAATCATTAATTCTTAAAAGTTACTTTTCAAAAAATCTCTCACAACGAGGACTATATATCTTCTTTAATGTTGTTTTGGTACTAAACAATCTAAGCCCCGTTTGATTCCAACAAAAATCGATTAAATCATTTCATGGGATCCACAACTTTTCAACTATATATTTCATTAACCATAATCAAAAGCTACTAAAAATATGATTTTTTTTTTATCTAAATTAAACATGGGTTAAATTAAGTTGAGTGTTGAGGGTCTAAGCATAGCCCCGTTTCTACATGGTTAGACGTCCCGCGTGAGATGGTAAATTTTCTGTTGGAACAATTTCTATACATATTTTGATAGCGTTAAAATTGATGGTTCTCGAACTTTACGTCATGTGGAATAAAGTCCTTAAGCTTTTATATGGAATCTATTAATTAGCCTCATCATACGAGGTTCCAATCAATGGTTATGGGTAGCTGACAACAAGCTACCTTAGGTCCGCACTCACATCACTTGCTTATCTGAACTAGTCTAGGCTATCAAAGAGGATGTCGAAGTGATACATTTAGCTCAGTCGAGGTGCCATGATTGAGGCCGAACCTCCATGGCCAAGGCGAGGTGCCACAATCTGGAGCAGCTCATTTTGAAGTGATGAGCCTTTAATTCCACAAACGTAACTTCTAATCTCACTCATGGATAACGAGTTGGAGTTTTGTTCAGATGAATTCAATAACTTCTATAAAATTGAAGGCATCTTGAGACACTTGAGAGTGTCTAAAACTCCGCAACAGAATGGTGTGGTAGAAGGGATGAATAGAACATTGATGGAAAATGTTCGTTGTATGCTTTCGAATTCTGACTTGTCTAAGAGTTTTTGGGTTGAAATTGCTACTATAACTTGCTTTTTGATTAATCATCCACTCTCGGTTGCCATTGAGAAAAATACATCAAAAGAGCTATGGTCTGATAAACCTTCTTTTTATTTTGATATGAAGATTTTTTAGACGTTCTGCTTATGCTTATATGAATAATGGGAAGTTGGAGTTTAGGTATAGAAAGTGCATATTTCTTGGGTATAAATCAGGTGAAGGAATATAAGTTGTGGTATCCTGAGACACGAAAGGTGGTGGTTAGTAGAGATGTAACGGTTGATGAACTTATTATGGTTCAAAATTTGTCTAGTGGGGATTTTGGAGAAATTGATTAACATGATCAAAATATTCAGGTGGAGTTAGAAATTATTTCAAAAGAGAAATCAGAGGTTTTTAGATTAGTCTAGTTCAAAGCTGACAGACAGTAACACTTTGCTTACACCACTAGCAACATTACATTATTCAATTGTTAAGAATAGATATCGCAGACAGATTAGACCTCCATAAAAGTATGGAGAAAGCATATTTGATATCTTAAATATTGAGTGTGGCTAACAGTATCGATTCCATTGAGGAGCCTACTACATCTTCAATATTCAAATTCACCTCGTCCATAGTGAACTCAAATTCAAATAAGATTGTTTGAAAACTGCATGTTTGGCTGTGCTTAATATTAAGTTAAGTTGTATCTTAAGTGATATATTTTATTAAATATGATTTTAAAATTACTTATGTTACTAAAAAATTTTGTATTTGAGATGAAGAAAAAAAAAGTTTATTACGAAAAAAAATAGTTTTAAAGCACAATTAAATGTATTTATTTATTTTTCATGTTATCTTGATTTTACATGATTAAAAGAAGCAATTCACTTCAAGTCGACTTAATCTATATGTCTAGTAGACCCCCAACAAATCGTATCTACTAGCAAGACTTTTAATTGCAACCAAAATAAAGAAACACGAATATTGAAAATAAACTCAAGCAGTAGGTAAGATTTGTTCTACACTTTTTTTTTTAAATCAAAATTTTGTTTATATTAGGATTATGCATTTTCCCTTGTAACTATCTCGTGACTTGAGCATTGGAAGACTATATGTCTTAATATGACTGTCAAACTGTCTTGAATGAGACAATAACACCTTTATGTCATATTTTAGAATTCATTTGGTAAACTTTTAAAAGGTCAAAAATTAGTTTAGACAATTTGCATAATTTCCTTTTGAGACACTCCATTATTAAATTTTATCAACCGTGACACTAAAGATAATTTAATAACTTGACTTTTATGGATTACTTCTCTCAATGGATTGGTGAGTATCAACATTATAAAAGAAAACTAAATGTCACACATTCACTTTTGTTAATTACTTGCTTATTGAACACTTAATTGCAGGATGTGTATGGAAAATTTATTTAATACTCGTCTAAATTTCAATTATTTACAGCAGTTCAGGACGTGTTTAAATACAAGTCTCACAAGAAAAATCTTTTTTCACGTTTTCTAATAATTTTTATTTACTTTCAATCATGAGTTATTTACTTTTCAAAAAATCTCTCACAGTAAGGACTATATTTCTTCTTTAATGTTGTTTTTGTACTAAATAACCTAAGCCCCGTTTGATTCCAATAAAATGGATTAAATAACCGTACATTTTATGGGTTTCATAACTTTTCGACCACACATTTCATTAACCATAATCAAAATTTACTAAAAATTTGATTTTTATCTAAATCAAACATGGGCTAAATTAAGTTGAGTGTTGATGGTCTAAGCATAGACCCGTATCTATATGGTTAGATGTCCCGCATGAGATGGTAAATTTATTGTTGGAACAATTCCTATACATATTTTGATAGCGTAGAACATTGATGGTTCTCGAACTTTACGTCATGTGCGAATAAAGTCCTTAAGCTTTTTAAATGGAATCTATTAATTAAGCTCATCATATGAGGTTCCAATCAATGGTTACGGGTAACGAACAACAAGCCACCTTATGTCCGCACTCACATCACTTGCTTATCTGACCTAGTCGAGGCCATCAAAGAGGGTGTCGAAGTTATGCATTTACCTCAGTCGAGGTGCCAAGACGAAGTGCCACAATTTAATGCTGCTCATTTTGAAGCAACGAGCCTTTAATTCCACAAAGGCACCTTCTAGCCTCACTCACAGATAATGGATTGGAATTTTGTTCAGATGAATTCAATAGCTTCTACAGAATTGAAGGCATCTTGAGACACTTCACAGTGTCTAAAACTCCAAAACAAAATGGTGTGGCAGAAATGATAAATAGAATCTTAATGGAAAATGTTCGTTGTATGCTTCGAATTTTGGATTGCTTAAGACTTTTTGGGCTAAAATTGCTACTATAACTTGTTTTCTGATTAATCGCTCACCCTCATTTGTCATTGAGAAAAAGACACTAGAAGAGTATGGTCTAATAAACCTTCCTTTTTATTTTGATTTGAAGATTTTACGTGTTCTATTGATGCTCATGTAAATAATGGGAAGTTGGAGTTTAGATCTTGAAAGTGCATCTTTCTTGAGTATAAATCAGGTATGAAGTGATATAAGTTGTGGTGTGCTAAACTAGGAAAAGTGTGGTTAGTGGAGATGTTGCATTTGATTAACTTATTATGGTTCAAAAATTGTCCAGTAGGGATTCTAGAAAAACTGATCAAAAGAATCAAAATATTCAAGTGGAGTTAGAAATTACATCAAAAGAGTGATCAGAGGTTTTTAGGTTAGTCTAGTTCAGAGATGACAAACATTGACACTTTACTTACACCATCAACAATACCACAGTATTCAATTGCTAATGATAAACATTGCAGACAGATTAGACATCCGCATAAGTATCGAGAAGCGGATTTGGTAGCTTATATATTGAGTGTAGCGACAGTATTGATTCCATTGAGGAGCCTACTATATATTCAAAGGCAGTCAGTTGTAGTGGCAGATGGTTAATTGTAATGTAAGAGGAGATGGAGTTATTAAATAAAAACATCACTTGGGACTTGGTGAAATTACTGAAGGAAAAGAATATTATTCACTACAAGTGGGTGTTCAAAAGGAAAGAAGGTATATCAGGAGTTGAAGAGGCAATGAACAATCCCGGTAGCAAAGGGCTATAATCAAATTCCAGGTGTTGACTTCACAGATGTGTTCTCAGCAGTAATAAAACAAAGCTCAATTAGAAATTTATTTAGGGTTGTGGCTAATGTGACTTAGAGATTGAACGGATGTATGTCAAGACAGCATTCTTGCATGAAGAACTTGAGGAGAGCATTTACATGCAACAACTAAAGGGTTTTACAGTTTCTGGAAAGGAAAACTAGATGTGCTTCTTGAAGAAGTCATTGTATAGACTGAAATAGTCGTCGAGGTTTCATTCATGACTATTTATAATTTCACTAGAAGCAGTTATAATAGTTGTATGTACTTTAGAAAGAGAGATGGTAGATCGGTTACATATCTACTATTATATGTTGATGATATGCTTATAGCAGACAAGGATAAAACAGATGTCAGAAAGGTCAAATATCAACTTTTGAAGAGTTTGAAATGAAGGAATTGGGAACAACAATGAAGATTCTTGGTATGGAGATCTTGAGGGATATAAAAGCTGGCAGATTGTATTTGAGTCAGAAGAAGTATATGGAGAATGTGCTCCATAAGCTCAATATACTGAATGTAAAGACTGTCAGTACTCCCTTGACTGCCCACTTCAAATTATCACCTTTGAAGATGAAAACATTGATTATATGTCTCGAGTTCCTTATTCAAGTGAGTGGATCGCTTATGTATGCGATAGTTTGTACTCATCCAAATTTGCAGTTAGTACAATAAGCAGATAGAGATACGTGGCAACTCTCAGCAAAGAACATTGGAAAACAATGCAATGGATATTTAGATACTTAAGAAGCTTTACTAATGCTTGCTTGCATTTTGGTAGAAATACAAATAGTCATTGGGTATGTGGATTCAAATTATGAAATGAATGTTGATAAGAGGAGATCACTTACCGATTAGGCAAAATACAGTAGTATTGTCTACAACAGAGGTAGATTACATGACCATTATTGACACGACCCGCCCCGAATCACCCTAGTGGACCTGAAAAGTGACGTACATCGATGATAGATACTAACTAAATGTCAGATCCACCACCAAGGCTAACTATGAATTGCTACTAAATATGTTAAAATCAAATACTTATGAAAAATATAATGCAATGGGCCCAAAATAATCATTTCGTGTTTTATCAAATTATCATATCACTCAATATATTGTGTGACTATCACTTTGAAATTATTAGGCTTCTCCAGCTATAAAGAACCAATTATTACTTGTAAGAAAAATCGTGGGGAAATATTTGAGTTGATAGCTCAGTGAGTGAAAAATTTAAAAATAGTTATACTTTGTCGTTTATACATATTCAGCGAAAATCTAGTTCGTATTATTTAACAGTTCACAATATAACATCAGATATTAATAATCAAGACACGAATAATTCTCGTAATCATAATATAATTATCAACTAAAATATATATCATCATCTTATCACCTCAAATGTATCGGGAAATCTACCAAAAATGTACCCTCTAACTAAAATTTGTAATTTGGTCATACGCGCGTAGACCGCCCCTTGGGCTAAGCACTCGAGACAAGGGCCTCGACCTTCCCCAGTGAACGGAAGTAGTCTCAATCATAAACAGTTCTAAACATGGCCAAGCCCCTCGGTGAACTATATGTACACGGTCAAGACCTTCTCAATGTAGTATAGAACACGGCCAAGACCCCTCGGTGAACTAGAAGAAGAATATAATCATGGGTACTTTTTCTGAGATCTCAATATCACATATGTCTCACATTTCAATTTACAAATAATCCATATACAATCTTTGAAATTCCATACATATCATAATGAAAGAATATTTCGGCATTCATCATCTAATTGGACAAATAATTTACATAATTGCATAAAATGTACAATAGTATAATTAATTTATCAGTACTTGAAAAATATATAAATTTTTCCACTCGCATATTAATGTATAGAAATCTAAATAAATTGATCAGTCTTTCCAAACTTTCACGTCACTACATGAAATAATGGTATAATTACACAAATTAAAACCCGACGATTAAATTAATACAAATCCATCACTTAACTCGGCAACTTCTATATTTATTCTTGCATCTCTACTCCCAACTTTTCTTCTCTTTGATTATTGACTGACCAATCACCACACATAACCTAAACCATTAAATTACTCATACTTCTTAAAATCATTACCTTTTACATATATAACCTCTATATATGATTTAATCAAATATCTAGACTTCAATATTTATCATTTAATTTCATTTAACCCTTAGAATCTGAAAATAATAGATTTGACAAAAACAGCACTAAAATTCTAGAGTATTAATGATGGCATCAGTTTTTGTATATTGAAAACAATCACCAAAATCATTGACAAGAACAGCACTTTCTAGGCAAAATTTCAACAGTAGCACCAGGGTGATAGCTTTGTACGAAAATTGAAGAAAATAACTTTAAAATACCAAAATCAAACCTAAAATCCTTGTTCCACTCTAATACCTCAAAAATCAAGTGTTTATATAATATAAACACAATAGATTTAAAGATTGATTGAAGTTCTAATTCATAAACTCATTTCATATTTCTTCAACATATATTCAAATCCAATATCTATTCTTTCTTCCAACTCTTTAAAATTAAGCCATTTTACAAACCCAAATTTAACAATATTGAACAACAAATCATTTTCTTACCTCTTGGAATAGAAGAAGTGAAAAATCTTAATACATTTTTTTTTTCCTTCTTTCCCTTCTCTTTTCCATTTTTTTCTTTTTCCTCCTTCCTTTTTCTTTTTCCCTTCTTTCATTTCTTTTCTTCGTAGCTTTCCCGTTTTCAATTCTCTCATCTTCCTGTAAAATGAGAGATGAGTTTTGAAAAGTGACACTTGTCCTCCACATCCCATATTTGCAAAGGAAGCCCATCATCTTCCAATTAATATAACATTCGGTAATATAACTTCCAATAATAGGTAAATACATCCCCAACTTTATATTTAATCCATCTTAAACCCTCAATTATTGTCAATTATAAAATAAACCTCAATAAAATGATTTAGAGTGTGTTTGGTGGGGATTAAAATTAGTTTTTTAGTAGATTGTGATAGAAATTTTTTAAATGCGTGGTTGAAAAGATGTGGGACCCATGAAAGATGAGGTTGATATTGATTGTTTGATTTTGACTAAGACTAAAATCTAATTTTAATCCGTACCAAATAGGGCCTTATTTCATTTAAGTCCCTAATCGACTTCGACTTTGACTAGTTGAACATTTGGCTTTGACTAAATAATTTCTTAACTTTGACGATAAATGAATGAGGTGCAACAATTACTCAGGCATGTAAGGAGACTATGTGGTTGGGGAGATTGATTGGTAAAATCAATGAAGACTTGTAGATTTTTACAGTGTATTGTGATAGTCAGAGTGTTATCTTTCTGGTTAGGTTCAATATTGTAATTGGCGATTCTATGAACAAAAATGACTTAATTGAACATGTGTAAAAGTTAAGGTGTGAAGTGCATATTTGTATAGATGAGTTAGAATAGGGTTAGAGGTTGAAAACAAGGAAAACACGATGCGAAATTTCTCTAGACTGTCGCAACGACTTGGCTCGAGCAACAGAAACAGAAACACTGTCGCTTACCTTTCACCTCGCTGTAGCTCGAGCGACATATTTATGCGGCCATACCTAATTTGTGATTTTGAAGAGTTTTTCACGACCCATAACACGTAAGCGTCTCCAACTATAAATACAGATATTTGGGACGAATTTCTTGAGGTTGCTTCATTGTACTACAATTGCAAAACACTTTTATATCATTGTTTGAGAGATTCAAGAGGCAATTCATTGATTGATTCATCTACATCATTTTTTTGATCCAGCAACCGAGTTTTGGGAAAACATCAAGGTGCATTAATCTAAAACACTTGGCTTCCTTAACACTTTAAGAAAGGGATTCAAGCACAGGAAGAAGAACAAGAATAGTTGATTCCTGGGTATCCACTTAGAAGAGACGTGTGCAGAAAATTGTAAGACTAATACAACAAAACTTGGTAGAAGATTGTGAGTCTAAAATTTATAGTGGATATTGGAAGCTACAGAAGGTAGATCATGAGATCTAGCAAGTTGGCTAGATAGTATCTATGTAGCAGATCGTGAGTCTAAAAGGAACAGTAGATCTTGGAGTTGAAGGGTTTACAACAGCTAGTGGAATTAGTTTGAAATTGAACTGTAACCCACATTATCTATAGTGGAGGTAACTGGCTTGATCCCCTAGTTTTTACCCAGTTGGATTTCCTCGTCATCAAACTTTGTGTTATTTATTACTTTCCAAATTTTACAATTGGGGTAATTCAACTTAGGAAATTGGATTATATGCTTAATCATCTAGAAACTAATTAAAAGTGACTTGTTACTTTAATTAGTGTATTTATGCATGTAAGGTCAAACTTAGTTAGTAAACTACGACTTTCAATTGGTATCAGAGCCTTATTTTATTCCTAACCTTAATTTGTCTGTATGAGCAGTTCATTGTTTGCCCCACCATACTTTGATGGCACTAATTATGCATATTGAAAAGTTAGGATGAGAGCGTTCTTAAAATCTATGGATGAACGGATTTGGTTGAGTGTGGTGAATGGTTTAAGTGCCCCTAGTACAACTATAGACAACATAGTGATCCCCACTCTCATTGCTAATTGGACTAGGACGAACTTAGATGAATATAACTGGAACAATAAAGCATTACATGCCTTATTCATAGCGGTATCCCGAAAGAGTTTAGGAGAGTATCTATGTGTGAGGTAGCCAAAGAGGTTTGGACTATTCTACAAACCACATATGAGGGGAATTCAGGCTGTTAAAAACTCTAAGTTGCAAATGTTGACCACTAGGTTTGAAGAGATCAGGATGAAAGAGAATGAAAAATTTGATGAGTTTTATGCGAGATTAACATAGTAAATTCTAGTTTTAACCTAGGTGAGAGAATCTCGAAACCTAAAATTGATAAAAAAATAAAATTCCTTAGATCCTTACCTGAGCAATTTAGGGCTAAAATCACTGCTATTGAAGAGAGTAAGGATATAGACTCTATTAAGGTGGAAGTTGGATCTCTCCAGACTTGTGAACTTACATTAGCTATACCTAACAACGATAAGTCATTGGTCTTAAAAACTGTGAGGAATAGTCATAAAGAGCCCTCAGATTTAGAGTCTCCTAATGAAGAGGAATTAGCATACTTTGCTAAAAAATTTCGAAAAATGTTTAGGAATAAACAAAAACCTGAAGAGAAGTATAGAAGTGGTCCAAGTGAGTCTAGGAAGAGTTCTAAATCTGTTAGATGCCATAATTGTCGTGGCTTTGGCCACATTAGGAGCAAGTGCCATAGCAGTAGGAAGAATTCAGATTAGGCTATAAATGCTACTCTCACTGATGACGAGTCTAACTCGGACAATCAGAGTGAGAAATCCACTTGGGAGGAATGTGAAAAATATATTGCCTTTACAACGAGAATTAAGAATGGATCTGACCAGGGGAGTGAAAGAGAAGAGGACTTAGATAATGATGAAGATTTTAATGAAGAGTATGTGAGTGAAGAAGATATCCAAGAGGCTTATGATAAGATATATTAGGAGAGTCTTAAAATTCTTACTAAAAACAAAGCCTTGAGTGCAAAGAATAAGGAACTTGAATTGTAAAATGAGAAGTTAGTAGTNGGAAGATATCCAAGAGGCGTATGATAAGATGTATGAGGAGAGTCTTAAGATTCTTACTAAGAATAAAGCCTTGAGTGCGAAGAATAAGGAACTTGAATTGGAAAATAAGAAGTGTGGAGTGTACATTAAGGAATCTACCTCGATCCTGAGTGAAACTTCAGAGACTCAGGTTAAAAACCTCATCAGTGAGCTTGAGAAGTCCTCTAGGAGAGTCAGCGAGTTGATCACTGAAAAAGAGAACTTAGAAATTTAGGTTAAGAACCTTCTGAGCAATCTAAAATACTCTAAGTCTCAATTGCTTACCTTTTCCTGTGGTTCTAAAAAGTTAGATTACATTTTAAGAATGGGTAAGCCGATTGGAAATAAGGGAGGTCTAGTTTTTGAAGAAAACATTGCTAGTACTTCTAAGACCACGTTTGTCCCTACCATTGTCCAGCCCAAACATGTGCCTAAAAACAACCTTAAAAATAACGAATATGTAGGACAGAGATCTACTAGACAACGTAGGACCCGCCAACCTAGGAATAGATATCAACAATCACATACCATTGGTCATAGGTTTATACCTACAAGTTTTCACTATGGTAAGTTAGGACCCATAAAGCCTAGGTGTCATCATTTCTTGAATAGAAATAGAAATAAGAATCATGAATTTGTTAGTCAGATTGACTTTCTTACTAGTCAAGTCAGTCAATTAACAAAGTCAATGGCACATATGAATAGGAATAGTCCCGTCACTAGGCAAGTTTAGGTGAAGAAAAATGATTTGAGAATTTTTGAAATAGATCACGGTACTTTTAAAAGTAAGAGCATTTGCATACCTAATTGATTATGTATTTTTGATGCACGTTCATACTTTATCTTCATGTGATATTGATTTATGCATACATCACATCTCTTTATTTATTTTCTAGGTAGGAATCACGTGCATTTTTTTATTATTATTTTTGTGTGTTTGATTTTTTATGTTCTTGGTGCATTCATGCTTTAAAATAAAAATAACAAAGAAATTGAAAAATTGAAAACTAAAAAATGCGGGAAATTATTTTTACAGCTTAATATATAATATATATACTTGAATTAGTTTGTAGTGATCAAGTATGGGTTTAATCGATGCGCTGTAACATAGTTTCCATTGCTAGCTTGGGTTATTTACGGAGTATTTAGTAGATGTGTCTTCATGTACCATCTGTACTGCACACACTATGATAGTGTTAATGAGACTCTACCGTATGTGTGAGATTTGGGTTGGCAATCATATGTTTGTAAGTTGACTTTGAACATAAATTGACCTTATTTATTAGATCTAAACTCAAATTTATCCCAGTAATAAAAAGCTTAATATCTTATGTTCTTCTTCGAAGCCTATTTGACTCGAGCGATTAAGCCTGAGGGGTTTCTCATAACCTGGTGCCTATGGTCAACTGACTTGAGTTAACTGGCTTAAAGCTCGTTCTAATATCATTTCCTTTAATTTTGAGATTACATGATTTGAGTACTTCAGTCATCACTTGGTTAGAAAGATGACCAAGCCCATTGTGCCATACATCATTTGTGGAAATCAAAAACTCATGACTAGGAAAAATAGAAGATAGGCTGGAGAAGAATTTATTTACTAGGACTAACTCTTGAGTGAAACTCTTGGCAGTTTGATGAGGAAAATCCAGTTGATACCTCTTTAAGCTTCCCTTGCATTATCACTTCCTTTGTTGACTTGTCTTTGAAAAAACATCAATTAGGATGAAATTCCATGAAAACATCATTATCTGAAGTTAACTTAGAGACACTTATAAGGTTTTTCTTTATTTCTGGTACATGAAGAAGTTTGTCTAGAACCAGAATCTTATCATTCAAAACAGGAATGTGAGTGGTACCAAAATGAGAGATATGCAACTTACTTCCATCTCCTACCATGACTTTTTCCTTACCAACATATTCATTCACTGAGGTGAGATTTCCTTTATTTGATGTTATGTGGTTGCTGGTTCTAGTATCTGCATACCATGCTAGATCATTGACAATGCTAGGGGATGCAATAAGTGCTGCAAGAGAGGGGCTGTAGTTGGTTCTTTGATTTGGTGGTATTCTAGTATATCTATCATGATATCTAAAGTAACATATGTTAGCCTTGTGACCAATTTTCCTACAAACTTCACAAATTGGTCTATCACTACCACCATATAAGCTACCTGCTATGTTTCTCTCCCTTCTTCCACCTCTATTGTTGCTGAAATTATTAAATCTATCCCCAAAGCCTTGCCTGTAAGATCCGAAGCCATGATGATTGGATCCAGACCTTTGGGAGAAATTGGCTGAGGTTTGATTGATGTTAAATTCGGCTATGTCATTTCTCAGAGAGTTAAGATGTTTCAACCTGATTTCATAAGTCATAAGTGTTGACTGAAGCTCTCCCGAAGATATATGATCCCTGCTACTGATCTGAATAATAATGAGGGTATAATCTTCATCCAAACCAGCTAAAACCTGAGTTACTAAGTCTGTATGTGTCATAGTTTTCCCAGTAATTTCAAAGTTGTTAGCAA
Source organism: Fraxinus sp. D2006-0159 (assembly GCA_903798375.1). Taxonomy (NCBI): domain Eukaryota; kingdom Viridiplantae; phylum Streptophyta; class Magnoliopsida; order Lamiales; family Oleaceae; genus Fraxinus; species Fraxinus sp. D2006-0159. The sequence continues at coordinate 1,822 of CAIGRQ010161796.1, read as the reverse complement.
GTTGCTTAACCTTATTTAAGTATTGATCTAGACTCATTGTTCCCTTCCTTGATTTTTGCAGTTCACCAGTGAGGAAGATAATTCTAGACCGATTTTGTACTCCATAGCTTTCTTTAATAACTGTCCAAAGTTCCTTTGAGTTAGCAGCACTCATGACCCTCACAGCAATGTCTAGAGTCATTGAAGTAACTGATCTGTTGACATCCATTGGCCATATTCAGGATTTTTGATCATCTCAATGCTAGTACCATTTTCTCCAGTTACTTGGCTGCTAATAAATTCTTGGGAAAACATCTTTGTCCCTAGAATGTAGCCCTCAAGATTGTGTCATTGTATGATTGGTAATATCATATTTTTTCCATAGCAAGAAGTTGTTCTTGTCTAGCTTGACTGAAACAATTTGAGTGAGATTGACTCTAAAGGGCGAGATGCTATTGGTGCCTAGCTGAGGAGTGGTAATGCTACTAGAAATTGAGGCAGGTGCAGTAATAGGATTAGCATTTTAGGGAGTGTTGCTGGTGTTTGCCATTCAAGCTCTGATACCAACTTAAATTTCAAGAGAAGATAATGTTTGCATTTAAAACTTATTTTCATTGATAGAACTTCAAGGTTAAATAATGCAATGTAATGTGCAAAGAATAATCTAGAATGGACAGCTGTTAATTTGTTCCTAAAATGGTGGACCTTGTCTAGAATATTATACAAAAGATTGAGTGCTAACACTACAAGCATAACCCTATCAAATTAGTAGGAAAGAGGCTGCTGATGTATTGCTCCAGCTGGTGCATGTGCTGGCTGATTCTTAGCTGATGTGGATATGATAATGGAAAGGTAGTTAAGTTAGTTAATTCAGTTTAACACCAAACGAGATCTACCCAATTGATGAATTAGTTCAAGATTCCAGGAGCCATTATCAACAACCTCATTCAACCTAATATCACATTAGAGACCTTCCATCCTATAGAGAACAAAGAGTATGTCCCAAGCCAGTCATCAAACTAAAAGGATACAAGACCTTCTCGTATAAACCATTTGCTACGCTGAAATATAAAAGGAAAATGGAAAGCCACATGCTTTCAGTACATAGAAGCGCTAAACCTAGCCAGATAGGTGGATAAATCTAAAGAAACGAGAGCATATTTACACTTCATGAAGTCTGCCAAAAGGGAAGAACCCGTGTGATCTGCTATGCCATTTTACTTTGGAGAGACTTAACCACATTAAAGAGATTTCAAATTCCCCACCCACCTTCATTCTCAGGATAGCATAATTTAGGCTAAGCAACCTAATGTTTCTTATTTGCATCCTTCTATTCACCCCAAGAAATTGAGTAAAAGTTGGTAAATTTCTTTAATGATTTTATCCAGAGGACAAACCACTGAGTGAATATGAATAGGCATAGAATAAAGCACTGACTTTATAATAGTAAGTTTCCTTCCCTCTGAAAGTAATTTCCCTTTCCATCCTGTCATCTTCTTCCAAATTTTGTCTAGAAGAAAATGAAACATTGAAGGAAGATGCCTACCACAGTGCAACAGAGCACCCAAACAAGTAAACGGGAGTGAACCTTCGTGAAATCCTGTAATCGATGAAATGATATGCCATCTGAAAAGAGCAACTCAACGATGTACCATAAAAGAGCTTTTAGCAATATTAATCATTTGCCCAGAATTATTTCCGTATGAAGGCCATCAAAGAGGTAAGGCTCTTCACGACCCATTGGTAAAAACCAAAAAATCATTTAAATATAAAAGATGTGAGATAGGCAAACAATTGGCAGGAACCTAATAAGCAATATTCTTAGTAACGAGTCTTTTTTCCA
>CAIGRQ010161667.1:0-17287 GCA_903798375.1 Fraxinus sp. D2006-0159 | reverse complement strand
TATATATTCTGCTGTTAAGTATTTTTAGGAGCCGAGAATTGATTGAAAATCATGTCCAAATTGGTTTCCAAAAGAGTTCCAATCGAACAAGGAAAGCTGTCTTCTCGTACAGATTTTTTTTGTCTCTGCATAATAGCAAGTATTTTGGCTATAAGTTTCTCTACAATTATCCGATTGAGATGATTCAAGATGTGTTGGATATATAATTTAAAGGGCTACAATTCTTATGGAAATAAAAATTTTCCAATTCGAATATTTGCTATCCAAAAAATAGGTCTCAATTTGATACTAAAAATCTATAGCATAACTTCATTGGATGTAAATTGATTTGTGAAAGTACTTCTACTTTATTTCACTCCTTTGACCTCTAAATGCATCCANGGAAATAAAAATTTTCCAATTCGAATATTTGCTATCCAAAAAATAGGTCTCAATTTGATACTAAAAATCTATAGCATAACTTCATTGGATGTAAATTGATTTGTGAAAGTACTTCTACTTTATTTCACTCCTTTGACCTCTAAATGCATCCAATTGATCCTATATGATCTTCATTCATCGTTTGGTGCTTCGAATCAACTATTAAATGTTTACACTTCGGTCCCAGACTTTGAATTTTCTTCGTTTTCTCACGTTTTTCATTCCTTTCTTCCAAATCCACCAATTTGCATTGAGTTCAACTTAACAAACATAATTAACACAAAATTAAGTTATAATTTATCTAAATTACTTACGAATACTCTGATTTAAAGGCCTAGATAAGTGTACAAAATACACTTATGACATTCCGACAATAGAGGAAGCTGATTGGCTTTTTCCTAAATGCTTACAGTCTTAACACTACCCGCTCTGCTGCTCTTGGACAATTTCCTTGGCGAGAAATTTACCAATGACAAGATATTACGTCCCACAACTTCCCATGTCTACACTCTGGCGCCCTCAGGTGGCTTGGCGAAGAGAGGGTGAGAGGAGAGGTTTTGCGACGGAGAGAGCGTGAGATGTGATAATAGATAGAGAGTAACAGTGGTGTGCCTGCAAGGTGGTGCTAGTGGTGGCGGTGGGGATAGAGAGAGAGGGGAGAGAAAATGAAATAAAATCTGAAAGAAGAGAAGAGTGACGGTGAGAAGAGAGAAGGATGAGGAAATTAAAATGAAATTGATTAGGGTTTAGGATGAAAATTGTACAATTAAGATTTAATATTTAAAATACAATATCTGATTCTTGAAAAGTAAAACCTTTAATCTGATTTTTGAAATTGAAAGTTTAAAAATCTGGTTTTGTGTAATTTCCTCTAACTAGAAAGCCAATTTGATGATATGTTGGCACGATAGGCCCATGTATGTAGTGTCAGCATGGACTTATTTTAGCTGATTTTTTTCCCTTTTAAAATTATTGAAAGTGTAAAGGGTACCTATTGTTGTTTATTCAGAATATATATACAAGTTTATCGAAATTAAGGTAAAGGGTGCATACTGCTATTTATTCAGAATATATAAAGTTTTATCGACAATTTCAAGAAATTAAGGTAATTTATATTTCTGTAGAAAGTATTGTTAGAGAATTTCTAAGAGAATTTATATTTATAGAGTATTATTTGTTGGAATTTGGTTTAATAATTGAAAATTTGGTTAGTATAAAATATTAAAATGACTTTATGTCAACTTGGATCAAATATTCGAACTTGATCCGATAGTCAAATTATAAATACAAATAGACAAACTTGTTCTACTCGTCGAGTAGATCGTCACGGTATATTTGGAATCTCAAAACTAATTTCGGATGAATGAGAAATTACAGTCCAAAATTGAAAAGAAAATAGGAAAAAATTGGCTAAAAATTTACATAAATCCATTGCTCGCCTAGCACTCAAGCGATGAGACTGTTGCTTGAGTGACAGTGGGTAAAAAAGTTTTCGTTGAACAGGTAGGATCGTCATTCGAGCTAGAGGCCAACGATGGCAATAAATGATTCCTTTCGCGGAAGTTGCTGAATTTGGGGTGTGACACTTCACTTACAACCTATCCTCTTCTATAAATAGGACTCTTCAGACATCCATTAAGCAACCCATATCATTTGCATTGAGTATTATATCAAAAATTCTGGCAAAAACTCTCCAAAAATCACTCCAAAATTATTTTTTCGTAGAGAGAAGAAAAATTGCATGAGTTCAATGTTGCTTGTGGTTTGAAGTGCTTTTCTCACAAGTTGTATCCGGAAGACAAATGTCGTAAACTGTTAGCATCATTGCAGAATAATTTTGTCTTAATGAGAAAGTGTTAATCACCTGCCTCACATTTCTTTTCCTTCACTTTCTCTTCATTTCTTTCTTTATTTTCACTTCTAGAGTTTAATTACGCTCATGTGTACTAAACTTAACTATTACTTTGTCATTTAAATAAACAACCATTTAACCATACAATAGTTACAACAATCTCAAGAGAAAAGTTTGTTTGTCGTTGCAGAACAAATCATTTCTCTTCATTTTTGGAATAAGCCTTCATGTGCTATTCTTTTCTTTCATTTTGTGGGTTGAACCTCTGTTTGTAACATAAATGAAGACTGTTGAGATTACTTCGAGTCAAACAACTAATGGTATGAGCCACATGATTCCACCTTTGGCTATACCTATACCAAACTTTCATATCCTACATGGGGAAAAATAGGGAAAGTTTGGAGGTGTGGATTTCAAAAGATGGCAACAAAAGATGTTTTATCTTACTACTTCCAATTTGACAAAGTTCTTAAAAGAGACTGCTCTTGCAGTACAAGAAGGAGAAAATAATCGTGAGTCGATTATTACATTGGATGCGTGGAAGCACTCGGATTTCCTTTGTAAAATTACGTTGTAAATGGATTGGACAATACACTTTATGGAGTGTATAGTTCGACGAACTTGGTCAATGATCTATAGGATTCATTGGAGAAGAAGTACAAGATCGAGAATGTCGAAACAAAGAAATTCATTGTCGGCAAGTTTTTGGACTACAAAATGGTAGACTCCAAAACTATGATAAGTCAAGTGCAAGAATTTCAAATTCTACTCATAACATTCATGCAGAAAATATGGAATTTGAGTGAATTATTCTAAGTTGCAACCATTATTGAGAAATTCTCTCTTATGTGGAGAGATTTCAAGAACTATCTCAAGCACAAATTCAAGGAGATGAATTTAGAGAAATTGATAGTTCGTTTGAGGATTGAAGAACACAATAAAAACATCGAAAAAAAAATCTATTTTTCAACTTGGAACAAATTTTGTTGAAACTAGTTCAAAGCTCATCAACAAGAAGCGTAAGCTCTTCGGTGTTGTACTAAGAAGAGAGAACTCCAAAAATGTAAAGAAGTTTAAAGGCAACTGTTACAATTGTAAAAAAATTGGGCATTGTTCAAACGAATATCGAAAGCAAAAAAAGACTGCATAAACAAATATAGTTGAAAGAGACATTTTTTTAAGGAGTTCAAGAGATGAGTCTATCTTCAATTTTTCTGAATGCAACATGGTTGGTAATTGGTGGGTTGTCACTGGTACTACCCGCTATATTTGTACAGATAAGACCATGTTCTCAAACTATCATAAATTGAAATGAGAACAAGTGTTCATGGAAAACTCTACAATTTCGAAAGTTGAAGGACTTGGAAAGATTACATAAAAAATCACTTTCAGGAGTAATGTCCTCTATGTGCTAGACATTCGTAAGAACCTAGTTTTAGAGTCTCTAGTTAGCAAGAATGACTTTAAACTTGTATTTGTGTCTAACAAGTTTGTACTTACCAAATATGATATGTATGTTGGTAAGAATTATCTTTGTGAAGGAATGCTCAAAATGAACGTCCCAACTTATATGCTTGAGTTGGCTTGTATATGGTATAGTCGATTAGGACACGTTAATTACAAATTTATGCTCAAACTTATGAATCAAAATTTAATTCCAATGCTTATGATTGGTATTAATCATAAATGTGAAGTATTTGTTGAAGGAAAATTGGCCAAAACACATTTTCACTCAGTTCAAAAGCACATGACACCTTTGGAGTTAATACAAAGTGATAAATGTGATTTGAAATTCGTTCAAACTAAAGGTGGTAATAAATACTTTATAACTTTCATTGATGATTGTCTAAAGTATTGTTATGTCTTTCTACTACGAAGTAAAGACAGAGCCTTAGATGTATTTAAAACAGTATAAGACAGAAGTTGAGAATCAATTTTGTAAACGAATAAAAAGTATTCATAGATGTGGTGAATACAGAGCATCGTTTGAAGAATATTGTTTCGAGCATGGAATCATTCATCAAATAACGACACCTTAATCACCACAATCGAATGATGTTTTTGAATGTAAAAATCAAACTCTTAAAGAGATGATGAACGTAATGTTGCTAAGTTTGGGTCTACCCCAAAACTTGTGGGGAAAACTATTCTATCGGCGAATAACATTCTTAACAAGATACCCTTTAAGAAGATGGAAGAAACTCGATAAGAATTATGGAAATACCATCATACTTCCTACCAACACTTGAAAGTGTGGGGGTGTTTGGTTAAGGCTAAAGTACATAAACCTAAACATGTGAAAATCTTTCCCAAGACGATTGATTAAATGTTTATTGGGTACGCCAATAATAATAGTGCATATCGTTTCCTTGTACATAAATCTAAAATTTAAGATGTACATGAATAAATCATAAATGAAACGATAAATGCATCATTCTTCGAGAATACTTTTCCATGTAAAGACAAAGAAAATGTAAGTTTAAATAAAAGAACTCTTGCTACTATAAATGACACTTCAAATGAGGAAGAACAAATGCGTAGTAAAAGGCCAAAATATCTACTTCGTTTGGCCCAGATTTTAAAACCTATATGGTAAAGAATGATCAAAGACTTTCGATGAAGCAATGTTTACACCTGGAACACTACATTGAAAATAGGCTATCAATAGTGAGATAGATTCTAAAATGCAAAATCATACTTGGGAGTTAGTTGATTTACCTCCTGAAAATAAGTATTTAGGTGTAAATAGATCTTCAAAAGGAAACTAAAATCGGATGGATTCATTGACAAATATAAGGCTAGATTGATTGCCAAGTGATATAGAGAAAATGAAGGACTTGATTTCTTTGATACATACTCACCCGTGACTATAATCACTTCAATAAGGTTGTTAATTGAGATTGCGACATTATATAACCTTCAGATTCATAAAATGGATGTAAAACGACATTCCTAAATGCTGAGTTAGAAGAGAAGATATACATGAACAACCTAAAGGGTTCGTATCTCCTAATCACAAACAAAAAGGTTTGTAAACTAATTATATCCTTATATGGATTGAAACGAGCTTCTACATAATGGCACCAAAAGTTTGACAAAATAATGTTGTCTAATGAATTTAAGATAAATGAGTATGGCAGTGTGTATACATAAAAATACACCAAAAACCTATGTGATTGTATGTCTATATGTAGATGACATGTTGATAATGGTCAATAGTCACGAAATAATGCTAAACACCAAGAGAATATTAATGAATCATTGATATGAAAGACTTGTCTGTGACTGATGTAATATTAGGGATTAAGATCTATATAATATTGGAAGAAATTATATTTTTCCAATCTCACTATATTGAGAGTGTACTTAAAAGGTATAATATACTTAAGGAAAGTCCTGCGAAAACCCCTATTGATATAAGTTTACACTTAGTCAAAAATACGGGTGAATGCGACACAACTAAAGAATTCACAGGATATAGATAGTCTAATGTATATTACAAACTGCACTCAACTGGCAATAGCATTTACCGTGAATAAACTTAGTAGATTCACAAGTAATCCAAGACATTATCATTAGAAGGTTTTAATAAGGGTTCTTAGGTACTTGAAATAAACCTTAACTTATGGATTACATTTCACAAAATATTTCACGGTATTGGAAGGATATTGTGATACGAATATGATATTCGACAAAAAGAATTCTAAGTCTACTAATAGTTATAACGTCCCCGAATTCTAATAACTTAGTGTGTTACCAATAATGCGTTCTTTAACTAACATCTCTAAAAAATACGAGGTTTTAAAAAATTTCCTCAATTTGAATTTATTTACTCAAACTATATAATCATAATTTTTTTAAACATATAAAATTTAAAAAAATACGGAACAAAACAATTTGGAATGAGTTTTAGCTAGCTGAAACAGTTTTCTACAATTACACGGTGAGTTTACAGAATTTATTTGACCTAACAAACCTTGACAAAAATTTATGAAATCTTATAGAAAAGTATAAAACTCATATAAGTAAAACATATAAAATTCGAGATCTCGACGAAAATGTTTGAAGCACGAAATTATTTTTCAAACAAGCTGGTCTGTGTTTCCCGAATTTGACTGTCACAGTTTACTAAAATTATTATAATAAATTATACGGGACTTCGATCAACCTATTTTCAGTTGCATATGATCGATAACTCACAAAGGGTCATTTTCCAATTAAAAACATGCTAAAATTTCAAATATACCAACCATAGGAAATCTAAAACATAAGAAATAAGTTTTTCTAAAAATTTTATATGCCATTCCCGAGCCACCGCACAATCTTCGGTTACTCTGAAAAGGTTCAATAGGAGTGACCATCTCAAAGAAATATTCGGTAGGCTACACATGCTATATGAACATATTAATCATTTCATCATGCATCCTTACATATTGTCTTCGTAAATAAGCAAATCAATGATCAAACGATCCACTTTAAGTTCTGACGAGCCTTTACGATCATCAATTTAACATATATACTTAAGGTTCTGATAAGCATCTGCGACCATCAGTTAAACATATAAATTTAAAGTTCTAATGAACCTTTGCGACCATCAGTTATCTTTCTTGCTTCAACATTTAAAAGAAACCCTTAAAAGCACTTCATATACTCTATGAACAAATATAACGAATAACATGCTTAAATGAAAATTTAATTCATATAACAACAATTTGGTGTAGTGATCCTACCTTAGTTGTAGAGATAAGATAGTGTCTACGTCGAGCGGAACTCCTCTCCAAATCTTAAACGTAAAAATACTTTCTTTAGTAGGTCTGTCGTGTGTGCATATATGTGTATTTAAAATGTCTTGTAACTTAATGTCAATTGAAATTCATATGTAAACATGAGTCTAAAACTGCTTGTAAAGATTGGATATAATTTGATTTCAAATAATAGCATTGGGGATATGTCTAATCTAACTAAATATAAAAGAGGCACTTTTGGAGTTACTGTTCACAAGCCGGTGGCTTTCCGGCTCCGTCCAGCCGTTCCCTTCAGCCGAGCCGTTCCCTTTAGCCAGTTGAAAGTCTCAATTTTAGGTTAAAAAAATAGGGGTTCGTTTTTACTCCTTCCAGATGATTCATTCTCTTCCTTTCATTTCTCTTCAAAAAGCAAGGGCTTTCGTTCCTGTAGCAGCCGCCTCCTTAACACCCATATCGGCCCCGAAGAAGTCGCCTGTCTTCTCCAAACGGCGGCATCAGACCTATACCAATCCGTAAGAAACAGCCGGTTCGAAAAATATTAAGTGTTCCTTTAGGTTTGTAGAGTATTTTTCTTGTTATTTGCTAATGAAGACGTCGCTCTTCTTCCTTCTACTCCTTTAGTTCAGATACTCTGTTTGATCCAAGTTTTCAACAAAACCCTAGACGTGCTCCATCTCTTCTACCTACTGGGTCCCCACACCAATGCAGCGGTATCATTATTTAGTTTAATTGTTTCATAGTATCATAATGCTCTTGATTTTGATTTTCTGAATCTAATTTTGGGTTTTGGCATAGGGTTCGGGGATGTCTCGAGGATTCGTCTATTAGCCATAATCCCAATGTGTGACGCTCCTGCTATCGGTCATTATTCTTGCTTTATGGTAACTTTTTCTTTGATGAACCATTATTATTTTGTTCATGTTTTAAGTTTTTATGTGAAACACACGAGTATTGATTTTTCCACTAAGAGCTAAATTTTTTTCTTGTTTCTTTCATGTTGTATGATGCAAGGGGTTGTTTTAGCTGCTCATTCACATAAGAATTTAATGTTGTTGACTTAATGTGTCTTGCCTGTACTCAATTTCTTGTTCATTAATTGTAGTTGTAGTTTTGGCAGACTTATTACTGGAATTGCTGTCAATGCTTATAGTCATTTGAGCTTTTACTTACAACATGCATCCTTTTGGAATTTACAGGGTTCGGGGGCGTCTCTTTTACGAAAAACTTTCTCAACCAACCCGTGCATCATTTTTTGTCAGAGTCACTCATAGAGTCGATCCATCAGAAACTCCAAATTCTTGAAAGAAAGAAAGAAAAGAAAATCTTCGATCTCTACAGAGAAAAATGGAGGAGGTTTTGTTGTTGAAAGAAGAGAAGTGAGAGTGAGAGTGAGATGGGGTGTATTGATAGGGGAGGAGATGAAGAGACTGGGGTACTTAGCAGGACCTATGGTAGCAGTGACTATATCACAGTATCTGCTTCAAGTAATATCAGTAATGATGATGGGTCATTTGGGTGAACTCTCTCTCTCCAGCACCGCCATAGCCAATTCTCTCTTTGGTGTCACTGGTTTCAGCTTTCTTGTAAGTTGTACGCATAACTATGTTTTGTTTTGCTTTACTTTTGAATGGTGAATACTGTGATTTCTTGTTTATATTTGCCTGTATTAATCATGTATCGGTGGATACTTAGTTCAAAAGAGAAGTTTGGGATATTGGATTGGATAGGATTAATGATATATGTCATAAAATCTGTCAGTTGTCTTGCTTAGTCGATCTTATTAAAGAATGCCTTATCCTCTTATACTGAGGGAAGTAGTTGAAATTCTAGACTCAGATCATGAAAGTAACTATTAAGCTTCGACATAAGTTACTTTTAAGTACTCATACTTCTTTTGTAAGCTTACCAAACATGCTCTTAAAAAATGCACCAGTGGTGCTGCCTAAGTATGCCAATCTCAACTGCTAATCAATGATTTTCTTGGGATACTGCCTAATAAAAACACCTGAACATTGTAAAAATAGTGATCTATAAATGTGTGTGACAAGAAAACTGTCTGATGCAACTCCAAACTGGATTCTTTTGTGTACGACATAGGTTTATGTTACTGAGATACCGTAATGTCATCTCATGTCTCATTTTCTCATATGAATGCATTTTATCCTAGATTGTTGGTTCAAGAACTAAGTGACCTATCCATTATTTTTCTTGTTTCACTATTGTTGTAGGACTTAAATGTTGCTGACTTAATGTGTCTTGCCTGTACTCAATTTCTTGTTCATTGGCCTTAGTTGTAGTCTTGGCAGACTTATTACTGGAATTGATGTTAATGTTTATTGTCATTTGAGCTTCTATTTACATTAGCATGCATCCTTTTGAAATTTAAACAAGCCCAACTAGATAATGTTGGCTGAATTGCATGCTCTGAGATTGCCTTTGCTTGTGATCTTGTCTTCAGATTGGGGTTTTCCAACATTAATTACATTGGATTCGATTGAGAAACTGTTGGAACTGTCCAAAAAGATCCATGCACATGCTTATTTATCACTCTTGCACCACAGATGTATCCATGAGATTTGCGTGCATAGGTTATCTTTGTGTGAGAGCATACCAACTGGTCATCCCATCTATACTGGATTAAAAGAGGTTTGAATTTTAATATTGTTTCACAGGCTTACATTTTAATGTAATTGATCTTCAACTGTAACAGGGAAGAGATGTTGCAAAATATTGCTTAGTGAATATCTTCGTTAATCCAGTCAGTTATGAACTTTTCGGTGCTATATAGATTCGAGGGAGATAACATCTAGCCCGCTACATATTATAATCGTTGGTCTTTTTTGTGAGGCTTATGATTTTGCAGAGTCGTAATTTTTATTCTCTAAATAGAGTTACTATACTAACTCTTTCCCATTTTCTTTTTTGCGAGGCTTATGATTTTGCTTATGATTTTGCAGAGTCGTGATTTTTATTCTCTAAATAGAGTTACTATACTAACTCTTTCCCATTTTGCATGTATGGTACTTTACTAACTCTTTCCCATTTTCTTTGAGTAGCTCTCCATGCTATTGAAGTGAAAAATCATTCTACATTGAATGGAAAAGTAATAAGGGTTATGTGGTCGCATCGTGATCCAGATGCAAGAAGAAGCGGGATTGGGAATGTGTTTGTCAAGGCATATTGTTGATCTAATGCACATATATTGTTGGTGTATAGCAAATTATTTTTATTTCTTTCGCGATTCACTTATTTAATAATATTGAAATGGCTCACGCTTATTCTGGGCTTTGTCTACAGAATTAAGTGACTCTATTGATATTGTGAAGATTCAAGAAATGTTTCAGATGTTTGGTTATGTATTATCCTGTAAAGTTGTCACATCTGATGACGGGAAAAGCAAAGGATATGGTTTTGTCCAGTTTAAGAGTGAAAACTCTACAAATGCAGCCATCAAGTACCTTAATGGGTCCATCGTTGGAGACAAACAGATATAAATTCTATTTCTCGTGCCTTTACGCTCTTGCATGTGTATTTATGTATGAAAGTTATTGATAGTGTGCTTGATAATTTTCTTATCACCAATAAATGTTTTACCTTTAATCCAACATTTTATTTGTATAGTTATATTCTATTTCCCGTGCCTTTATGCGCTTGCATGTGTACTTATATATGAAAGTTTTTGATAGTGTGCTTGATAATTTTCTTATCACCAATAAATGGTTTGCTTTTAATCCAAAATTTCACTTGCATAGTTATGTCGGCAAGTTTGTGAAGAAGAGTGACAGGGCTATAACCAATCCTGAAGCAAAGTACACAAATCTTTACATGAAGAATTTCGATCCAGATGTCACCGAAGAAATCCTTTTGGAAAAGTTATCTGCATATGGAAAAATTATAAGCACAGCCATCTTAAAAGATGAGAATGGAGCATCAAGGGGCTTTTTAGAAGCAAAAGAAGTTGGATTCTGATGTGGAGTTGGGGGAAATTGAGACCGACAGACACGACAATACTAACATAGTGTGTTCATATTTTCCTCCCTCTTCCCAATTTGTCTTAGAACTTGTTTTTGAATCATGAGGGTTTTAGATTGTTTGTTGGGCCATTTTGGTTACCCAGAAGTATATTGACAAGATTTTTGCTTTCCATTAACTTTATTACTTGCGCTGCATCACCCACTACATGTGCAGCGTACGTGCCATCACTAGTATTAATTAGATTAGTTTCTTTTATGTAGTGAAACAAAGTATACGAAATCCTAGGTACAAAGATGAAATTAGTTAAGTTGGATTATAGGTAAAACAAAGGGATAATCTGTAAAACTAATCCTCATTGTTCTCCATTCAAATAAAAATATCAAAATGTCAAATTTCAATTATGATACACATGGCTACCAAAATGTTGATTGTTTGATTAACTTTAATTAAAATAGAAATCCCTTATACTACAATTTAGGTCTAACTTATCCGAAATAAATTTTTCTAAAGTACAAATTTTTTCATTTAATATGAGCTTCGAAACAAACCCAATATCAATATGAAATTTCTCGTTAGATGAATACTTAATTATTTGGCCAAAAGCTAAAATTCTGACATAAAACTTATTTTTAATTTAGTCCCTCGGTATCTCAAAATTAACAAAACATATCAAGTTGAAGTAGATGAAAAAGTATTTTCGATTGTTACAATCATCCCCACTTAAAATAATTTCGTCCTCGAAATTCAATTTACTTGATTAAGGAGATATGGGTACTTAGCTAAAATATCTTCTTCTCTCTCCCATGTCTACCCACTGGACTTTGACCAATGACACTTCTCTATTTCTCAAAACGTGTACCTTTCTCTCTAAAACTATTACAGGCGTTTCTTCATAAGTCATATCATTCTACGCATCCAACGATTGAACATTAACCATGTTACTTGGATCGTAGACGTAATTTCTCAACATAAAAACGTGAAATACATCATGCATTGCCTAGAGCTCAAGTAGCGTGACAATGATATGCTACGTTTCCAACCTTCTCGAGGATCTCAAATGGACAGATAAATCTTAGTTTCAACTTTCCTTTCTTTCCAAATTGTAGTATCACTTTTATTAGGGCAACCTTGTGAAATACTTTCTCTCCAACCTCAAATTCTAGTTCTTTTCTTCTATTATTTGTGTAACTCTTTTGGCGATATTAAGCTATCTTAATCCTCATTCTGATCTTATCAATAGCCTCCAAAGTTTTCTCAATAAGTTCTGGACCCAAAATTCTCCTCTGCCAACCTCATCCCAATATATTGGTGAATGACATCTTCAGCCATACAATGCCTAGTACAGTGCCATACTGATAGTAGCTTGAAAACTATTATTGTATGCAAACTCAACCAACAACAAATGATTTTCCCATTTACCATCCAAGTCTAGTATACATGCTTTTAACATATCTTCTAGTACTTGGATATTTGGTTTTGACTGTCCATCAGTTTGAGGATGATATGCAGTACTGAAAGACAACTAAGTTCCTATAGCTGTCTGAAGACTCCTCTAAACTTTTGAAATTAATCTTGGGTCTCTGTTCGACACAATGGATGTTGGTACCCCATGAAGTCGAACGATTTCTTTGACATATAATGGTGCAAATTGTTCCAGATTAAAAGTCATACGATACGAACCGGTAGAAAGTGGGCAGATTTTGTAAGTCGGTCTACTATGATCCAAATGGCATCGAGGCATTTCACCGACCTAGGAAAACCTACTACAAAATCCATCGTAATCTTTTCCCACTTCCATTCTAGTATGTCAATTAGATTTAATAGCCCTAATGGCCTCTGATGCTCTGTTTTCACCTGCTGACAAACTATACACTTCGACATAAACGAATCTATTCTTCCTTTCATATTCCTCCATCAAAAGATATTATGTAAGTTTTTGTACATTTTTGTGGATCCTGGTTATGCGACATAAGAAGGGGAATGAACCTCAGCCATGATCTCATTTCTTAGTCGTTCATCCTTAGGTACACACTGTCGTCCTTTAAACATAAGTCCTTTATCACTACTTATCTCAAATCCCTTCATTTTCTCTATTCCAACATTGGCCTTGATCTTTTCCAAGAAAGTGTCATCTTTTGTAGCTGCTATAATCCTATCCACGAGGGTTGATTTTTGAACCAAACTTGTTAACCTACCCGACGTTTCGAGCTAGTATTGTTAGCACTTCTACTCTTAAACTTTCAAAGTCTTTGATTAACTGGTTTTGCAATGTATATAGTGCGGATAAATGACTCAGATTATTCCTAATCAGAGCATTTGCTACTACATTAGCTTTATTCGGATGTTAAAGGATGGTACAATCTTAGTCTTTTACTAACTGTAAACATCGTCGTTGTCTCATATTTAATTCTTTCTAGGTAAAGAAGTACTTGAGGCTCTTATAGTCACTATAAGTTTCACACTTGCTTCCACACAAGTAATGGTGCCAGATCTTGAGAGCGTAAACTACCGCTACAAGTTCTAGATCGTGCATCAGATAATCTTTTTCATGCTACTTTAATTGTCTTGATGCATAAGCTATCACCCTTTTATGTTGCATCAAAACACAACCTAAACCCAGTTTAGACGCATCACTGTAGATAACAAATCCCTTTGATTCCTTTGGAATTGCTAACAGTGGAACGGATACTAATCTATCATTCAAATCTTGGAAGCTCTGTTCACATTTTTCGGACCATACAAACTTCACACCCTTTTAAGTTAGTTGTGTCAAGGGACCCGCTATCCTAGGGAAGCTTTCTATAAATCGTCGACAATATCTAGCCAAACCTATAAAGCTCCTCACATCTCCAACATTCGCAGGTCTTTATCAGTTAGTAACAGTTTCAACCTTACTCGGATCTACCTCTATACCTTTGGTTGTCACAATGTGTCCTAAAAATCCTATTCGATCTAGCCAAAATTTTCACTTCTTGAATTTGGCGTACAATTTTTCTTTACGTAAAGTTCCCAAAATTGTATTTAAATGATTTTCATGCTGCTGAGAATCTCTCGAATACACCAGTATGTCATCAATAAACAGAATAATGAACTTGTCCAAATATTGATGAAATATCCTATTCATCAAATCCATAAATACCGCAGGAGCATTTGTAAGTCCAAATGGCATAACTGTAAACTCGTAATGTCCATAGCGAGTTCGAAATACTGTCTTAGGTATATCACTTGGCTTGATATTTAGTTGATGATAGCCTGACCTCAAATCAGTATTTGAAAATACGGTTGCACCATTAATTGATTAAATAAATCCTCAATTATTGGGATATGATACTTATTCTTGACAGTCAACTTGTTTAACTCTAGATAATAAATACACATTCTCATTGTTCCATCCTTCTTCTTCACAAAAAGTACTGGAGCTCCCCATGGAGCCACGCTTGGTCTGATAAAACCTTTATTTAGAAGTTCATCCAACTGTATTTTTAACTCTTATAGTTCTTTTGATGCCATCCGATATGGAGCTTTAGACATCGTACAGCTCCACATATTAAATCTATTGTAAACTCCAATTGTCTATCAATTGGGGCATCTGGTAGGTCATCAAGAAATATGTCAATTTATTCCTGCACAATAGGTACTTTATCCAATGTTAACTTTTTTTATGGTATACCAGCAAGACTAACAAGGTATCATCGACAGTTTTATTCTTCAATAACCTCTTTGCCTGCATAGCCTAGATAAGACACGGAAGTACCTTAATCTTCGAACCGTAAAACTTGAACTCTTCCTCTTCAGGTCTTTTGAAGATCACATCTTTATCGAAACATACAATTGTAGCTCTATTGCTAACTAACTAGTCCACACCCAAAATAATGTCAAAATCCTTTAATCCTATAATGTAAATCTGCTTTAAGGATTAGACCATCAAAATCTATTTGTACCTCCTTAACAATCTTATTTGTATCAATGATTCCTCTTAAGGTATACTAAATTCTAGTATACTACCAATTTTCTCACATAAAACATTGATCTTGGCTAGGTATGCTACAAATATGAATGAATGCATCGTACTAGAATCAATAAGAACCCTAAACAAGAATACTACAAATAGATAAAATACTTGTAATTACATCTGGATCATGGACGGCCTCATAATGTGTCATGGCAAAAATTCTTGCATTTTCTTTCTTCGCCTATTCAACATCCTTAACTGACATTGCCTAACATCCAAAAGCATAGTGACCAACTGGCCACACTTTTAATGGACATTCTTGCCAAACAAACATTCACCCCTATGAGATTTTTTGCACTTAGGGCAGGGAGGAAAACGATTGTTTGATTGTCCGCTAATAGGCCCATTATTCCGCATCTTGAACTGTCCAAAGCTCTTATCTTTACCCTGATCATGCAACTTTATTTTTCTAGTATCATTCTGCGATCCCTAACTTTGAAGTTTGTAACTTGAGAATGATACAGTTTGGGCCTTTTTTTACAACTGTTCGATAAGTGGTGAGTTTATGCGAACTCACTATATGCTTGATCTCGGGGCATAGTCCCTTTTCAAAGCGTTTTTCTTTTATAAGCTTTATATTCACAAGATGTGGGGCATGATGAGATAATTCCTCAAACTTCCTTTCATAATCAGTGATGTCCCTATCACCATGAGCCAATTGTAAAAACTATGTCTCCTTATGGTCACGAAGAGCTTGTGGAAAATATTTCTCGGTTAAATCCATCTTGAATTGGGTCCATGTCATATTACGTTGTTCTTCTTGTGTCTGTGTACGTGATTTGGATTCCCACCAATGGTCGACTCCTCTAACCAGCATGAATTCTACACACAGCACCTTCTGATTTTCTGGACAAAATATATGCTGAAAGATCTTCTCAATTGTGCCGAGCCATTCCTGTGTTTCCAAAGGGTCATTGTCGCCATCAAAGCTAGGGGGTAGTATCGGTAGAACTGTTCAATGATTGGAATAGTTGGAATAGGGGTATTGGAGCAGTGGGTGGTATAGGAGTAGTTTGTGTTACGACGGTGGCATTGTAGATACATCTTGTCCCGTCGGAGCCATTGGTACTGTTGGAGTAGCTTGTACCATTAAGATTCGTCTCATTTCTTCCACTGCTTATTGTAATTCTCTAATTTCTCTCGTGTATGATATTGGTGCCATTTTCCTTCATACAAAAATTGGAAAATGTTTGTAATCTTTAAGAAAATCACATAAATCACACATTGTACAATAAAATGGGAAACCATAATTATGAATTAATATATTTTATTATTCACTAAACCTTTATAGGGAATAAAATCTATGAAATAACGTTTGGGAATAGTCAAATGAAAAGTAGAAAGGAAATCCTACTCGACACCAACATGATCTAAACTTAATAAAATCTACTAAAAACCCATGCCACTACTCCTTGCCATCATCGTCATTAATCCAACCTTCATGAAACCTAGGTCTCTTGGAAGGCTATGACTCATCGTCTGAAAGAGTTGGAGGTACATCCTGACGAATGTAAATCTCGGTAGGTATTCTATCGCCCTCGGGATATGCAAGTGTGATAGGAATGTAAAACGCATATTTTTTCCTCCTTATTTTATGCATTCGTATGTTTATTTTAGATGGCAATTCTATGGATATGGTATAATTTGAAAGAAATAAATGAAAATGGATCAAAATGGAAGAAACAAGTGAAAAATGATCAAAATGGAAGAAACAAGTGAAAAAATGATCAAAATGGAAGAAAAAGAAAGTTCAGGGACTGAAAAGCAAATACGATGAAGATTTGAAAGCGTTGGAGGTCAATTGGATGAAGAAAACGGTCAAAGGGATGAAACATAGTCAAAACATTATCACATATCAACTTTCAAACTGAAAAGGTTGCACCGATTTTCAGCCTCATATTGAGACCAGATTTTAATATGGAAAAAGATCGAATTTGAAGATAGTCTCTGAAGAAAAGTTGTAACCCTTTGAGTTAACTTTTCAATGCATTTTGAATCGTCTCAATCAGACATCGATATTGAAAGATATGATTAAAATACTGAAGGCTATCCAGCTATGTGGGCCTCCCAACCCTAAACTTCAACTACAGAAACCATTTTTTTTCCTGGATAGCCGCCCCATTTCTTACTGGACGCCCGCCTAGGCCAAATCGAGGAATAATCTCTAGATTTCTAATTTATATCAAACACTTATGCTAACTTTGTTGACCTATGACTACATTGGTTTTGATCTAACAAGTTTTATTGAGTTTTTTCAAGAATATATCCTCTCAAGCATTCAAA
>CAIGRQ010161662.1:0-13226 GCA_903798375.1 Fraxinus sp. D2006-0159 | reverse complement strand
TTTTTTTTTTTTTTTGATGACTCAAGTGTCCAAGTTTTGCTCAACTAATCTTGAATGACGGCCTTCCCCTGGTCGCCACCCTGGTTAATCTGAATACAGTCACATCTTATACACACTTGGACCGGATATTCGGCGATTCTCCTCTCGTGGACCTCTACCTTCCAGCATTTGATGTTGCTTTCCAACTGCCGTAGGGATTCGAACCTTCGATATTTCGTAGAGAACCCTCCTGCTTTACCACCGCGCCATGCCCGTGGGGACAAAATTAGCACCTACTCTTGATAGTATGCAAAGTGTCCCATTTTACACTCAATTTGGAACCAGCTTCAGCATTGTGCAAGAAATTATTGAATGTCTGCTAATTATATCAGAAAATGCATTTTTGATGACTCAAGTGTCCAAGTTTTGCTCAACTAATCTTGAATGACGGCCTTCCCCTGGTCGCCACCCTGGTTAATCTGAATACGGTCACATCTTATACACACTTGGACCGGATATTCGGCGATTCTCCTCTCGTGGACCTCTACCTTCCAGCATTTGATGTTGCTTTCCAACTGTCGTGGGGATTCGAACCTTCGATATTTCGTAGAGAACCCTCCTGCTTTACCACCGTGCCATGCCTGTGGGGACAAAATTAGCACCTACTCTTGATAGTATGCAAAGTGTCCCATTTTACACTCAATTTGGAACCAGCTTCAGCATTGTGCAAGAAATTATTGAATGCGACGATTAATATAGTCTTTTACGTAATTACATATTTTTTCTTGCTTCCCAGTGAATTTAGAAGAAAGTTTGCATTAAAACTGCTGCTCATTTGATTCAACAGCACAAACAATTAGTAAAGAAATTACTCTCATTACATCTCTCTGCCAACTAACACAACCAAAAATAGAAGCAATGTGTGTAAACAAAGCCAAACTACCCTCAACTGATGCAGAGGAGGGACTTGAACACATTCAGAATTCACTTGGAAACTTGTTTCAGCCATTGATGAAGATTTCCATAAGCTTTGGTTGACCTCCAATTCTAAAAATGAACAAATCCTAATAAAATCAGGCTCAACAAGAAAATCATTTGCTAACTATTGTTCAGCTTGAATAAAAAAAGTTTCAGCTAAATTGCATCTTCCATGTCCTTCCCTTTGGCATTTATATCCCAACCTTTGTTTCTTGGCATTATTACACTTTTGAGTTATAGAGATGGATTGGGATTGAGGGGGGCTCATGGCGAAGGTGGTGGCCAGAGGCCAGGTGTGGAGGTGACTGAGGTTGCGGTTTGGATAGGGGATGTTGCAAGGTGTTCATGAGAACAAAGACGAGTGAATTTTGTTTTCCTTTTTTTTTTTTGGCTATTTTTGGTATATATTCTTTTTACTTTGTTTGAGCCAAATTCATCTTTTCATGCCAGTTTAACAAAAAAAATTGGATGGAAATCGTACATATGGATCATAGACACCAATTTATAAAAAGATTTGAGTAAAGTAATGCCAATAATTTAAGGTAGTTTAGAAATGTAAACAGGGTAAAGGTTGACAATAGCCAGAATTTAGCCTAAAAATTATCTCTAGTACTAATCATATAAGTAATATTACTTGAACTTCTGCGAATATCTCTGCATTCCCTCTAGCTCGTATTTCTAGCATTCTACAAGAGGAAAAAAGACTCATAAGTCAAAAAGCACATAATGGCAAAATATGTCTCAAATAACAGAAACTAACTATGGACTTACGAGCATTTCATGGTCCAACATGATCTCTTCAATCAACTCTGATAAAGGTTTGTCAGCACTATTTGGAACAAGGGCTGCGAATGCCGGAGGTTCCAGTCCTACAGAATAGAAACACAGTATCTTTTACGTGTAGAATATAAGGCACGGACGAGTTTAAGCGTTCCATGAAAAATTTCATAATCAAAGAAACTTGCAACCCAAAGTTCGACAAATTGATACAGAATCTGAAACTTGCCCCATAAATTTTCAGTACAGGCACAAAATTGATTCATTGAAGTACTTTTCCCTCAGGAATAAAATTGAATGTGTAATCTAATCTAAATGAGTTAATACTTCTTATGCAACTAAATGAAATGTAATGCTTTATAGTTTGTTATGCTTCACCATTCACCATTGGACTTCTGCCGAGTTTCAATCTATCTTCATTAGCATCAAGCCATTGTTTGAATCTCGAGAAAACATGGGATTAAAATTGATGTAAGAATGACAAAAGAGATGGTTTACGATTTAAACAATCATTTCCTTTCATTTTACACGACAAAAAAGTTATAGAATTTGTTTCTACTTTAGCCGGAGGATAAGTACATGGAAACCAGTTTTCTGCTGATTTCCTTTCATTTTTCATTTTTCTCTTTGAAACACATGATCCAAACAGAACCTAAAACTTTAGGATATTTTGCACTTCAAAGTCAGATATTTGATAGATTTTTTTCTCTATGCACATTCTAGAATTTTATGAAGTTGAATTGTTGAAATATGTGAAAGTTCTTGCATGCTGTTCCAGTATCAACCAGGACTGGAATTGATGTGGACAAAAATATGACATTCGATGAAATAAAAAAAACATAAATGCATTCATTACCACTTTCTGGAAAGCTGTCAATAAACACCATCATCTCCTCTCCAGTAAGACCAGATAAGAAACAAATTCGAGGCAGTGATTTTGCAATCTGCGAAGGTAAAACGGTTTATTTTTACAACATTAGGTAAATCAGAGGCAACATATAATTGTTCTATGACAAGACCAGATACAAAGCATGTCTGCATTTGGGATTATTCATTTTCTTAATGTGATGGATTGATTCGGCTCAAATAAATGATGATTTCTCTCCTCTTATATGCATTCCCAACCTCTAGAAAAGATGACATTAACAAATGTAGAAAATAAAATGACATTTCACTTGCCATATTCATAGTATAAGTAGATAATTCAGTCTTTAATCCGCAGGAAAGATTATCTTTTGGTATATCGCAAGCCACGTGTGCATGCAGTAATGAACATCTAAAGCATCTCAAACTGCAATATGACATCAAGTCTAGTAGCCGCCTAAAAATGTACTATTTTGGACTATTTCATTTTGACCATTGTCTTGGACTAGCGGCAAATGAGTCTTTGTTGCCTTCGTATAATTCCAAAACAAGGTTCCATCATCAGAATGCACATGTAGCTACTGTTTGAATATTTCATGAGAATCTATAAATTGGCTCTAATTGCAAAAAACCATTAGTTATAATGGTTAACTGATAAGTGTAGAACATGTTTGGCAGAACTGGACCAGACTCGAAAATATAATCAACAAGATTTTAGCCTATTTTCTTCTTTAAGGGCCCGTTTGAGCACCCATTTTTTGTGTAGAATACATCTTGGAATGGTAGATTGATGGAGAATGTGCGGTTAAAAATAAAAGAAAAGTTTTTGGGTTGCGTGTAATATTATTTTATTGAAAAATTTGTGGTTGAAAAGAAGAGAGAAAAATGTATTTTGAAAAAAATGGAGATCAAACGAGGGCTTGATCTTGTTTAGTGCTATTGAACTCCCTACCATGCATGCCAACGTAGAATTTCAGAATCTGATATTACCTATACAACAATAATAAAGCACAAAAGTCGACAGTAAAGTAAGAAGACTTACATTTCAGTTCCAAAGTTCATGTAATGTAATGAAAAGTTACTTCCTTTCACACAGAGCTCCTATGGATGAATAAAGGGCATTTGCCAGATAGTTAAGAAATCTAACCTTAACAGCTTCCAACTTGGGCTGTTTAGTATTAACTGCTTCCCAGAGTGAACGGCTAATCATGTCTTCAGTACAAAAAATAACCTGCGACGTAATTTTAAGTCACGTCTTTCTTGAAGCAGAAGGTTATGGTTATTAATAATGTGTAAATCTTGGGGAAAAAAAATAGTAATGACAGAAATTAGATCATCTTGAAAACTATCTGATAGATGAAACCCTGACCTCCAGTTCCAAATATCAGCTTTAATTTTATATAAATCATAACTTCTACTGATTGTTCTAAACAAAATACATGGAAACTAAGCCCTGTTTGGTACACATTAAAATTTTCATTTTCATTCTTCTACTCATTTTCAACCACACATTCTCCATCAATTCACTATTCCAGAATACATTCTTCCAAAATAATGTGCCTCAATCGCACCCTAAAAATGCAAAATGGGTCATTTAGATAGAATGAATAAAAGTTGGTATTTTTAGAACTGAGTTGAAAAAATTTCAGTCTATTTTTATCAGCTAGATTATTTCCATTTCACCAAATACACCATTGGTAGAAGAACAGAAAGCTACAACAGAATTTACCTCAAGAAATTCACCATCCATTTCTTTTAGAAGCTGTTGTATCTGACAGAAAGATAAAACAGAAGGATTAGATTCGGTAATTCTGGAATCGTCTTTTCAAGCGATGTGAAATGATCTCTAGATACTACAGCACTGGTTTGCATTCAAGAAGCTGGAAAATGATGACAGTGTTTGGCAGAAATGAAGAATATGAAGAGAATTTTCCACCATCAAATCTTGACTTTTGAGCAAATTCTACATTTACTTGTAGAACAGATAGCCTCTGGAGTGACCCGAACAGAGTGAAACGACGGCATGTGTGTGAACAATGAATTACATACAGATAAAACCACTCACTAGAGGAGCTTTAGAGAACAGAAAGCCACTTAAGGAATATCTGAACCGGACAGCTATTCCTTCTTAAGGAATAGTGATGTAGGATGAATTAGAACTAAAGCCAAGAAGTTAGAAGGAAAACTTAAGAGAAGAAGAGGAAGAAGAAGCCAGGGGAGGGAAACAGGAAAACGCGGGGAAGGGGAGGAAATAAAGTGTAGCTGCCAACTTAATTTTCTTTCAATCATCAACTGTTCCAATTACTATGAAAAATCCAATAAATAGTAAAAACCTAAAGGGCTTGGGCCAACCCACTACTACAAGCCCAATAATAGTAAAAACATAATTAATAAAAATCAACAATAAAAAAAATCGTGATATCCAAATCAAATAGAGTAAGGGATGTACGGGGAAACGAAAGGATAATGCATTCTAGTAAGAGCATAGCCACAGCTTTCAGATGCAGAAATGGTCAAACAATCTCATGTATGATATGACTTACTCAATGCCAGGCAATACGTGTTTATTATAGAGCTAGAACTAAGTATGCAAGTAACAAAACAGGTTTTATTTACGGCTTGGAATGATGCAATTAGCCAAATAGAAAATAAAAGAAAACAACCCAAATGACAAAAGCATAACAGAAATATAGCTGTCAGATAAATTACCTTTACAGCCTCTTCCACCTTAAAACCCAGCAATAATAAAGCCTGCAAAGTGCAGAAAAATGGACAAATTATTTTCATCTGTTAGAACTTGAAATTCGGTGGGTTAATTTCAGATTTTGTTCAAGTTCTAGAAAAAATTGCTGAAATCGACATTATCTCAGGTATTTCAGACTTCATACTTAGCGAGTTAAAATATGTGGGCTTTGTGGTTCAATAACAAGTATTGGGCTTGTTTTTGTGACCCGGTTTCACATATTTTAGCTTGTTGGAGACACTTCACTTTTCCCTATGCTTTGACTTTGTTGAGAGAGATCTATTTCACGTGGGTTTTCCTTTACTTGGCACATCACTTTTCTCTTTCTTCTTGCACTCTCTGGCTCGTGTTTCTCTCTTCTTTCTTGAAGCTGGCTGCTTCATTTTCCCTCCCCTTGGTATAACTGTGTATTGAGCCTATTATTGCGAGATTTAGGAGTAACTCTCAGGCGTGAAATATAGTTGGGTTGTGTTGGTTTCTCGTGAGGCTTAGGTCAATTATTAGGGCTTGATTCTTGGCTGATTTGGGAGATCGATTGATCGATGACCTTTGCCAACTGTTGAGGGGTTCTGAACCGGGTTCTATTGCTCTCTAAGGATGGCGATTTGCGAAGCATGGGAGTNTTATTAGGGCTTGATTCTTGTCTGATTTGGGAGATCGATTGATCGATGACCTTTGCCAACTGTTGAGGGGTTCTGAACCGGGTTCTATTGCTCTCTAAGGACGGCGATTTGCGAAGCATGGGGGCTGTTCCTGAGCCTATTGATCCTACCATTCTCGGCCAGCCATGACAGGGAAGTTGCATTCGGTTTGGATGGTTTTTTACCTTTCACATTAATTGAGGTTTCTCTTGTTATTCACGGTTTCTATGGTCTCTGTTAAGCATCATATATATATGTGTGTGTTTAGTTTGTATTGTGAGTTGAAGACTATATATGATAATGTCAGTTTAAATAGATTGTATACATAAGGTTTTATTGTGCATAATGGATCATTAAACTGCTGTTTTTCCCCAACAAAATATTATGCATTGAAAAGAAGATCCAATGTGTCTCAACAGTATCTAGAGTCCTGTTTCCAGAAATTATCTGAACTGGCCATTTACTGAAGGCTATAGAAACATCTGAAACCCAAAAAATAGCAATTTTGGAACTATCACATCACATAATTAAAATAAAAAAATCAAGTGAGATGTCTCAGGGTCTGTGTTTTACACTTCACTTTTATTTGGCTTGCCTACAGGCTGGTAAATCTGTTTCATTGAAAATATTCTCACATTTTTTAATCAAAATTGTCTCATGTCGAACAACACATATATTCATGATGGTACAGAACTAACCAGAACTTACAGGTGGACCATAGCTTGGATTCTCAGATTCTAAGGGAACAAACTTGGAATCTTCAATCAACTCAGCTGGAAGCTCTGTAGCACAACACCAGAAAAATATTTCAGAATCATATCACTTAGCAAAGTCATTGACAAGAAAGCTTAAAGTATAATAGGACTCAAGATTTATTGGTCTTGAGTCTTGACTCCTCCATATCCAGCAATAGTAAACAATTGACACATTCAAAGGCATATGCATGGTGCATAGGAATCAGTAACCTGCAAAACATATTTGGTATTTTTTTTACCACATTACACTGAGACAAACTTATACGAGTCACTGGATAAAATCACTTTAAAAAATGAGATGTAACCTGTAAAAAGTGTTAAAGATACATTTAAAGGCTGCTTATAAGTTGCTTAGGGCCAGTATCTAGTGCTTTAAGTTACGCATAAAAAGCTACTACCCAAGGAATTCTACTTCTATTTTTTTTTTCCATTTTTCGTTGTTTTTTATGCTAAGTTCCCAAACATGAATAACACGAGAATGAAAAATCTAGGAACCATATACACTAATTAAAACACAATCAATTATATAAGAATGATAACACAGTAAATAAAAAGTCTTATGGTGCGAACCAAACACTAGACTTAAACGGTGAGTGATTTAATTGGTCCGACTATGATGATCTTAGTCGCATCTCATGTCACCTAAATTTATTAAGAAGGATCTCGCTACATGTACATCAAGATTTAATTACATAATGCTACATGACACTTTATCATTTGACAGTTCAAAACACCATCAACTTTTTCATCCAATCTTTTCCCTCCATATTATTTTAGGGTAAGTCTACGGGTACATCCGGGTGTCCATAGTGGACACCCGGCGGCTCCCTATTGAAGGGAGTGCCGGACACCCGGATGTACATCCATCATTTCCCATTATTTTATGTCATCCATAGTGTACAATTTTTTATATACAAGTAGCAAAATTCATTTAAGAATATCTGGTGGTGGGCTTACACTTCCCTACAAGAGGATTTTACGAGAAGAGTGCCCAGTGTACTTGTGAGTGCACAAAATGGATGATATGGGACTCAAAAAAATAAAAAAAATAAAAAATAGATGATATTCATTCGACTTCACTCAAAATTTCAGCTATTAGGAAATTAAAAAAAAAAAAGTTCTATACAAGCATATTCATTGCAACCCATCATGTAGTCTCTCTTACCCAACATGGATTAATGATTATCATGATGACAAGGCAGCAATTGCAATCAATGAAGCAGGGGTATTGTACTAAGCACTTTAATAGTTTTCTCTTCTAGGTTGGCCAGACAGAAATGAATGAAATTAAAAATCAAGAAATTACAACTGGTGGTATGTAAATAAATACGGAATAACATCAGAAAAAGACCTTCAGAAGATGCTCTTGGAAGGCTCAGCTTCAAAGAAGAAACACTTTTGGGTGATGAACAAGTTGAAAGATTTGGAAACGCAGAAGAAGAAGATGTTGTTGTTGGCAGGATTGAAGGTTTAGATGGAAATTGGAAGAGGAAACTGTGGGTGCTGAATGGTGAAGAAGCCATAGCCACACGACCAGTTAACACTCTCTCTTGTTTATCCCGGCACAGTCCACGTTGCCGTTATATGGGTAATGGCCAATGGGTGTCATCTCATCTTAATGGCGCTCTCGCTCGAATTCTATTCTAAAAAAAAAATCATTTTTAAAACATTGTAACAACGATTACAATTGAGTGAGTAATTTTATCTTATCTTAAACTACAGCGGTGCTGATAACATTATTCTTCATTTTAAACATATATTTTTAAAAATCACTATTACAAAATCTACTCAATTCAAAAAAAAATAATAATAATAAAAATTGAAGCTCAAACATAGCATAAATGCCTATTTGGTAGAGATTAAAATCGGATTAAAATTGAAAAACTAGTCGTTATTGTTGACTTTTATTAAACGGGTGAAACTCAATAACAGCTATATTTTCAATTTTAATCGAATTTTAATGGTTATCAAACAGACTCTAAATATGTTCGTAAGATCACGGAAGTGGAAATTCTCTATTAATTTGATTCAACAAATGTTTATTATTCACAAATGTTAGAAAAATGTTCAAATTTTTACTTGGTCCATGTTTAGTTTAACTAAAAATTAATCAATAAAAGTTGTGGCTTATGAAATGCAATTGAAAAATGAATTTGAAGAAAAATAAATTTTAAAAATTCAGGGCCAAACATGGGTTTGGTGATATGACCTGAGCACGGCTCCTCCAAAATTTACTCAAATGGCTAAGTCCTCCAGAACGTCATTTCTATCTTGTAATATGAAAAGCGAAAAACTTGATCAAATGGAAGCCCTCTCTTTGTGGTCCCAATCATAGTGATCAACGGTGTCTCCTTCATCGATCAACTATCTCGTTGTTGTCTATATTCACATCTATTGAGGAAGGTACGTTTAGGGTTTTGTGGCTAATATCTCAACAACGTTTGTTGCATTATGTTTTCAATATGTTGTGGATATTACTGCAGGGATATGGGTCGATTAGATGTCAAAAATTTTGCTTTCGCTTAACGTAAATGGCGTAATTCGATTCGTACAACTTGTGTTGTGTCACGAAGCAGTAGAAATTGCTATAGTTGATGATGAAAAACATCAACTCGATAAAGAAAAATTAAATTACACACTTGATGTCGATGCTTATTTTTGCGTTGATCTGATTATTAGCACGATTGATGAGTTTGAACGTGGACTATAAATTTAATAAGAATTATCTCGTAAAAAGGGCAAAAGTCATCATCATCTGAGTGTATGTATGAAGCCACTTGGAAATTATCGGTTGAAGGTGATGATGCGCTTCGCACCACCAAATGCTAATCTTATTTGTAGAATCCTAGTCTTGGGAGAACATATTCCTTAAATTTGAGTAACATCATCGTTTGACGTGATCTCAATAGCTTAGAAGTAATATCCTTAAATTTGGTCAGCAATTTCTCTAGATCTCGAAATTATGAAAATATGAGTATAATATTTCTATTTGAATATGATAAGTATAGTTTCTACACTTATTCGAAGTCCTAAATGATAGTATTTTGTTATCATTTGAATGGATTAGTGCCTAATTTTTTATTTATTGCTTTTATTAGAAAAAAAATTATGTTTGGACGGAAAATTGGAAGAAAGAACGAAAAATGGCTAAAATGAAGGAAATCCAAAATTCAGGGACTAAAATATAAATACTCAAAAGTTATGTCTAACTGCATTATGAAGATTCGAGAGTATTAGGTGTCAATTGGATGAGAAAAGAAGTCAAATAGATGAAATATAATCAAATTATTATCAAACATCAATTTCTAGTCGAAAGAGTTATGCTCTAGATTTTCTGCCTTAGATTCAAACTCATTTTTGGCATATCAAACACTCAAATTGGAAAATGATATGTAGATGATAATTATAGCCATTTGAATTAGCTCTTCAACTCACTTTTGAATCATCTCAATTGGATATCGTTGGAGAAAGTTATAACAAAAATACTAAATACTGCTCATGGCAAGCCGAGGCGCATGCACCTCCTTCTCTGAGATGTATGAGGCTGCCTAAAGGATTCAAGCACGTGCCTTGATTTGTACTAGGCGCGTGCCTTAGTATAAAATGGAAAAAATAGATTCTTTTTATTATTATTTTGGCAATAATTCAATGCAATCTTTTAACATCCTTTAAATATCAAAACTAAGCCAAAACGTGTGATACCTCCCTAGACCTAAAAATTTATAGGTTCAACACATTTTGGTGGTGAAGAATGAGGCTAGATAATCAATATCAAGGGAATTGTGCAAGATTCTTAAAGATTATCCATCCAAAATCAATATGTATAATTTAATTTAATTATTATGATGATTAGCGAAGTTTGTCTATTGTATTGGATGATTGAGGAACCCTATTTTTGTTTATTTCAATTTAAGACGATTAATTTAAGTCTTTCATGTAGTGGTGACAAAAAAACTCGTCGGCTAGGGCTCGGCTCGTAAAAAGTCCGAGCGAGCCGGCCAATTAAAAAAAAAAATTTGAAAAGCTGCCTTGCGCAGGCAGCTTAAATTAAGCTACCTGCAAGAAAAAAAAATTCAAAAAACACGAGCCGACTCGGCCCGTTCACGCTCGTGGCTAAAGCTCGGGCCGAGCCTTATTTTTTTGGTCGGGCTTTGCTTGGCTTGGCTCGGGCCAAAAAAAGCTCAAGCCGAGCCCGAGCTTTTTTTTTTCGGCTCGTTGACACCCTTAATTTCATGTTATTTCTTGATAAATTTTGCATTCTCATTGCACTATTTGAATGTTTGGTCATCAATTGAATAGTTCGTTACTTGCTGTAGTGTAGGAATACTCACAATAAGTTTGGAACGTGGTAAACACATGAATGATGAGTATCTGGAAAATAATATTTATATCATGTGTAATCATGTAGATAACACAAACTAAATACATGATTTTCATATGAATTCGGACTAAGAATAAAAGATCGGGTCGTGTTAATCATAAGTTAGCGTATCTTGAAAAATAGAATTTAACATATTAACATTATCAATTGTTAAAAATGCATGAAATTTACTAAATTATTAATTGATAATTGAAATAGATGGAAATATGGGGAATTATGAATCTAATACAAGCTTTCACATTTGATAAAATCACAATTTACTTGCCTTTTTTTTTTTTTTTACTAAAGATTAGTAGTATAAATAATTTCAAAAATTTAATAATAACTATTGAACAATATTTTAAACTTTATTTCTCATGGGAACGATAAACTCGAAACTCATTATTCATATTACTCGTGCAACGATCACGTGCGCTTGCGAATTTCAATGTAACGGAATACATATAAAAAAAATGTTTTGAAAATGTTTTGTTAGTATGTGATTAGTGGCTATATTTCTCTTTCTTTGTATATTTAACTTTAATTTGTCGAGTTCTGAATGTGTATTCATCTCTGGAATTACCTTTTCTCGTTACTCATATGGCGGTGGTTGGAGCATTCAAGAGTTTGGACTTGTCGTCGAAAAATCAAATATATTTAGCAAAAGAGAACAAACCAAACAAACATATTAAAATTCAGCTTTCCAAATCCATGATACTGTAATATCTGCAATTAAAGTTCCAGCTGCCAAATTTTATGAAAATGAGAGATGTCTTCATAACAATACGCATATGTATAAATCTCAAATCTTTTTTCAGTAATCGATTATCGAGCTCAACACAATGTTCTAAGAAAATTATGTCCTAAAATAGTGAACTCTTGCTACAAATTCGATCGACACTATTACACAATCTTGAACAATGAAAGTTAAAGACAAAGAAGATTATATATAGTTGGACTGTAAAGTGCTTTTTTGTGTCGCGTAAAGACTAAATATATTTAGAGGTGACAATGGAGCTGGTTTGGGGCGGGGCTCCCACGCCCCACCCCGTCCCGTCCCGTCCCACCCCGCCTTAAACGGGGCGCGGGCTTGCCTCATTTTCTGTCCTGTTTATGATTATTTTTTTTTCAAAAATTTTCAATTAACTATTTTTTTTATTTGTAATTAATTATTATTTTTTATTTTTCATGGGCTGGTTCAGGTCCCGCCCCACCAACCCATCGGGGCAGAGCGTGGCAGGGCGGGGCGGGGCCGGGAGGGGCGGATTTTTTTTTTTTTGCAATTACTAGATATATTTTGCATGTTGAGATTCATCAAAAATCTCGACTGCAATAGTGTCCCGATGCATGGGCGGACTCCTAAGATATGACAGAATTGAACAGAATTTTAGTGTTATCTAATGTTAAGTTCATGTTTGATCCTTATTTTTCAAATTTTTTTTTCAACTGCATATTTTAGGAAACTCGTAACTCTTATAAATTTTTAATAGGGTTGGACAAAAGTCTCGAATCGAATCGGATCGAGTGGTTCTTTATAAATTAAATACCCGAACGGATATCCGAATTGAGAACCGATGGATTTGGGTCGGTTCTCAGGTCTAGACCAATAACCGAAGAACCGAATCTAAATAATTTTTTTAGTTTTTTATATTGAATTAATTAAATTATTTTAAACAAATTAGCAAATTAATCCAACTAAATTAGTTTTCTGTAACTTTGTTAGCACAACATTTGATTTTGGGTCTTATCCTTAAATTATTTTTTGTTAGCCCAAGTTGCCCAATATTAGTATCTATTTTTTGGTATAGATCACCAATATTTTAATATTAGCATCTATTTTTTGGTATTTGTATTCATTGAATTAATCTTATTGTACAACTTGTTATTTTAGGGGGGTCATGGGGGGGACCCGGACCCCCCAATTTTTTGACTTTTTTTTAAATCTTTTTTCTTTTTTTTTTTTTTTTTTTGCATTTACCCTTTGTTTCACTCTTCACCTTCATTGATAAAGTAGATATTCTAAGCATTTGAAAAAACCTTTCATAAATTTCATAATGTGCATATAAAATGCATTATGCATATATGCCTAAGTTTTAACTTCTAATTTTGAAGTTTGAATCAGTAGAATT
>CAIGRQ010161643.1:0-15259 GCA_903798375.1 Fraxinus sp. D2006-0159 | reverse complement strand
GGAAAAAATTAATTTTGAATGTAATATTATTTTATTAAAAAATGTGGTTGAAATAAGAAAGAAAAATGTATTTTGAAAAAAAAAAAGAATCAAACAAGGTCTAAAATTTAAATATAACAATTATTTTGTTTAAACTGAATATATATATAATTTTGTTGTAAAAATTAGCAATATTCACCAAATGATATTATTGCTAAGTTTTGTATAATTCAAGGGTAGAGCACGGGTTCAATTTTTTAGAATTGCATTAAACTCGCTAAAATGTAACATATATTACTTTTGTAAGTTTAGTCTCAAATTCAATATATGTCATAATGGTCAAACTTATCTTATCCTAAGGAGAGGTCATGGTTTTGAATCTCTTCTCCTTACCCTGTATCCTATATAATTTTGGTAATAATTAAAGAATTAAAGTTTTTTTTACAATAAAAATGGTGGGAAATGGATTCAAAACCGGGACTTAGTATATGAATAGGCGAGTTCTCACCAGTTGAGCTACAAGAATTCTTTGAAAATGAAGCAAATTACCAGGTATATAATCTAACAATTTTATTCATTGTCAACCAAAAAAAATTCTTCTTGACGGATCCAGTACGGGCGGCCACCGGGTGCTGGATCCGCCACTGCATTTGCCAATGGGTGTACAAAATTTGCATAGTTGTGCGAGAAATGCATGCATCCAATAGGAATAAAAGGCATGCAATGTAGGATGTACTTGATGCAACATTGTTTCGAAGGAGTTGCCCAACTGCATGTGCAAAATTTCTCAATAGTATGTGTAGGATTGCTCGATGGCAGGGACGAAATTGCCCAATAGCATGTGCTTGATTTTTTGACAACACGTGCAATAGTTGGCCCAATTCCTATGGAAGAAAGCTGCAAGCTTCGGGTTTTTACAACAAGGCATAGACAATTTTAGCTTGCTGCCTCGCTAATCTTAGACCATATTTTGTAAAACAATCACGAGGAAAGCATGCAACTCGACATTTGAAAGCATTTGGTGAGTGCTAGGGTTGATGAAGTAGTGATGATTAGTGTGCTGATTTGTGTGTAATTTCCCTAGCAAATAAGGTGTCAAGTTCAAACTCGAGTTGTATATAAAGAAACGATGTGTTTACCTCTATTTGGATCATGTTTATGCAATGTTTATAAATATTCAAGTAATTTTTTATTCGCACATTTCGAGGGGTTTAAGTGTGCTAATTACTCATTTATCACTAGTTTCTATTTATTTATAATTTAAACCGTTATAAACACTTCTCGAACATGTTCATGATGGTTATTTTGGTGCGGTAAAAATAAGTCTCTTAGAGACTTTTCCTTTGATTTTGAGAACAATCGATTTACACATAAATGTTGTGGTGCCTTCTTCTTTATATTTTGGGTACGTTAAAATAACTTGGGTGCATTTTGATGGGGGTGCCTAAGTGTGATTCTTAGGGTCATGGGAGGATAGAGAACTGGCTAAGTATTTGCTTCAAATGTAACTCACCTAACACAAGTATGACCCCTTCATGAGAGCATCGAAATGTCTCAACCTTTGTCTATTCCAAATTCGAGACCTTCCAAAATAACCATATATTTGCTGGTGTAAGGAATTACATTATTGAGTAGACTTTGACATCACCCCTATCATCTCCGGCTTTGAATTTCTGCAAATGAATTCGATTTCATAAACGTTATGTGCCACTTTTATGGCAACATCGATGTCCTCATAATCACTATGTGCATTGCAACCACAACGAAAATGGAAGAAAACTCTAGAAATAAACATAGGAGAGAGTTGATATCTGGGATACTTAGTGGCAAATTCAGGATATTAAGTTAGCTAGGACGATCATTGGCAGCCGTAATAGTAAGATTATTTATTAATATTTAATTAAATGATATTTAAAAAAAACTCAATCAATATATAAATACACTAAAACGTAAAAGTCATATACATTTTAAAATATAATCCAATACAATCAAAACTAATAAGGAAAAAAAATACATTTTTCAATCTTACATATATGATCAAGTTTCAAGTTTTTATTAACATAAACGAAGCACGATTAAACTGTAAAGACAAACTCCGAGTTTAGGTGTAGGTTATGCAAAATTTTGAACAAGAGAATGCAAATGCTCTTCCATATGATCTACACACCATTTTGATAACACACACACACACACACACACACAAATATTTTACATAAATGTTACCTAGAGTTGGGCAACGAGTCAGGTTGGGTCCATTTTGGCTCGAACCCGTCTTGAGTTGATCTATTTTGGACTGTTGCATAGCCCGAATCGAACTGTTTTAGTTATTGAACCCGAATCATACGGGTCGAGTGGGGTGGGGCCTTTTTAAATAAAACTTCCAAATCAACCTTAATTACTCAAATTAAAATCAGGAAAAAAACTTAATTAAATGGTTACACACACATAAAGTTTGTCATATCCATAATCCACAAAATAATTTAATCGAAACTAGATAATATAATAAAAATTATGCAGTCGTCCAAATTCAAACTAAGAAATTTTCAATTTATAGTAATTCAGTAACAGAATAATAAAGAAATTACTAGTGATTCAAGGCTAAACCGAGCAATTTACCTGTGACGGGTCAAAGGAGGAAGAAACTATGTACTACTTGATTCAAACTCTAATTCGGAAAGCTCTACAAAAATAATTATTGAGTTAGAATCAATTAGATAAAACACATATATTTAACATAATTCAAGAAATAGTTTTAGCTATGTACCTTTATCTAATTTGTTATATTCCTCCACATCATTCGTTTAAAATCTCTCTGTGATTGGTGTTTCTTTTAGCCAATGTTGAGTACACACCAAGATCTCCACCATCCTCGAGGTAAAGAACTATGAAATGGATCAAGAATTCTTCCTCTGGTACAAAAAAACACTTTCTGAAGACTCAATAGACACTTGAATTGCCATAACTTCCCTTGCAAGTTTGGACAAAGTGCCATATTTATTTCCATTAAATCTCCACCACTTAAGAATATCAAAATTCGTATCCTCTATGTTTTCACAAGCATCTGACAAGTACCTCTACACACACACACACAATTTTAATATCTTTTTCATTTATTATATATACATATTTATTTTCAGGAAAAAATTATACTGGGTGAATAATGGAGAATCAACTTAAAAAAATAAAATTCCTGGTACATGTCTTGCTGTAATTGCAAAAAGACATCTAATGCGATTTTGGAGAAATTCACAAATGTAGGTTTTGCAAATATGAACAAGCAAAATGTATCCCAAGGTAATTTTCACAGTTAAACATATATTTAAATCTTTACTGCAACTCTTGATTCAAACATTATGTAATACATATTTCTAACCAAAAATATTTATAAAGTAAACGCTTTGATTCACCTTGAAGACAAATCGGGATCATTGGATGCAACTATCATAGGAGACGCTGCAGAAACATTACTGGAAACAAATGCCAATGTAATAATGAATTATTCTACAGAGGCAAAACTTCAGATCTTAAATCTTTATATACTACTTTCTTCAAAAAAAAATTATCAATTTATTAATACAATATTTCATCTATCACAGACACCAAATGCAGAATTGAACAACATCATGAAACTAGAAAATGAAACATAACTATTGTTTTACCTGAAAGTGTTCAGAAAAACGTCATAATCCACCCGAATACCAATTTGAAATCATCACAGCAATTACTGATAACAATATTTCAAATACAACTTCGACTATTGATGAGACCCAAGAAAAAAATACAAAAAACAAAAATAAGATGTGCAACAAAGTCAGTAAACCTTCTACACATAGTAAAGAAATCACTCGATGAAGTGTAAAAAACATCTCTCTTTCAAGAATCAGCTATAACTCTTGACGACACTTGACGGTACGAATAATTTTTTTTAACATGATTCATATGAATGTAATAAGATTGTTTTATAAAATTAAGAATATTACTTTTGAAATTCATAGTATGTGGACACCAACACTATATGCCCACGTGGTGTGGACACATTGATGTATACACACAATGGATACCAGTTTTCACCCACGGACACCACGTGATGTGCAGACACCAAATCTAGTGTCTACACACCGTAGGTACCAGTGTCCGAAGTCGATCAATAAACAATAAAAACTACATCATTTCCATTACCTTTTTAAAACCTTAAATTTAGATAACCTCTTGAATGTATTTGATATTGTTACAAGTTGAAGTTTTCTAATATTTTACACACACAATGTTGACACATTTCATATGTAACTGCTTATATCTTTATACCTTTTAAATGTGTTTGGTTTTACTCTTTAATATGTTATTTG
The DNA here is from genome assembly GCA_903798375.1 of Fraxinus sp. D2006-0159. Classification (NCBI taxonomy): domain Eukaryota; kingdom Viridiplantae; phylum Streptophyta; class Magnoliopsida; order Lamiales; family Oleaceae; genus Fraxinus; species Fraxinus sp. D2006-0159. The sequence goes on along the minus strand of CAIGRQ010161643.1, from coordinate 10,934 downwards.
TACTGAAATTATATTATGATGACTATACATTTTTAATAACTAAAATTTATTTTATTGGTTACTTCTGCAGATGTTTTTAGCATATATACTGTCTTCAAACCAATGATTTTCTGCTACAATTACTCAATATCCAAATCATCAATATCTTAAAGATTTTGTACAACTTATCAGTGTTGATGAATAAACATCTTTAATGTGCAGTAATTTTCACGAATTTATATATGGAGTTATTTATAGAGTGGAGGAAAAACAACAATTTAGCAGCAAATTGATTCATGAATTTATAATGAGACTGGTTAATTGTGAAAAAAAAAAAAACAATGAAGTGTGGGTAAAATTAGATAACTATTTAGCCGCCTTGGTATGTAGGAATTTTGTCTCATTACTAGCGAATTAAGATTACTCAGACAGTTGATTAATGATGGTTGCACCCTCGTTTCTAAAGAGTATGCAATTATGGACGTCATCACATGGAGTAATAAACGAACAACGAAGATATACTAGCAGATCTGCAGACATCACTCCCTTAGAAGAGTACATAAATGGCAACTTGCCAATTGCTGGTCGTCCATGGATACAGTGCAATTATTTATTAATTCCATATTCATATCTAGGCAACAATTTGTATCTTTTTGTTGTTGATTTCTTTCAATGAAAATTTCAAATATATGATTGTAGCCATCATGTCCATACACCAGATGAAATCACAACACGTGTAAGTACATCATATAATTTTGTCCATACATTATTGTTGTCTTCAACATTTTCATCCAACAAACCAGATGTGAGAAAATATAGAACCAAAAAGATGAAATTAGGTATGACAAAAAAACTCGAGCTGGGCCTGGCTCAAGCTCGATTACAACGAGCCGAGCCTCATTTTTTTGCCGGGCTTTGCTCGGCTATACTCGGGCCCAAAAAAGCTCGAGTCGAGCCCGATTTTTTTTATTTAATTTATAGTACGTATAAACCTTATAAATTTTAAATTGTAGATTTGACATTAAAAAATAAAAAATCCGAGTGGCTCGGCTCGGCTCGGCCCTCAAAGGCTCGAGCAGAAAGCTCGGACCGAGCCTCATTTTTTTGGCCAGGCTCGGCTCGGGCTCAAAAAAGCTCGAGCCGAGCCCGAGGTTTTTTTTTCGGCTCCGGCTCGGTTCAGCTCGGCTCGTTGACATAGCTAGATGAAATTGGATATCACACCTTATTTATCTTGTGCAAACAATGAGTAAACATTCAAATACTATTTACTATAATCATTATTTCCTTAATTAATTTAATCTCACATCTATTATACTAATTTCATCTAACATAAATTTGTTTTTAATAGGCCGAACTGTGTAATATGTGTACTCAAATTCATAGAATGCTTTCTTTTAGGATATCCATTAAAAATAGTTTCATGAGACAGGATGAGTATATACAGACGGAAGATCGCAGTTGATATTTATTTTAATGTATATTTTCTACATTCTCGATCGTCCTAATACTAATGGATAACAACAATTGTGGAAATTTTGAAGCATTGAAACCAAGGTACTCATTGATATTTTATTTTAATCATGTATAGGAAAAGATCTCTTTGCTACGATGAGTTGAATTGTCCATGCAGCACAAAAACTTTCTCCATACTATACGGGAGACAAACTTTCTTTGTGCTACACGGAGACAATGTCTTCCTTCTTTTATATATATATACACTAACTTGTGCTTTAATTTATTCTTCAAATTACTTATAGATATCAACAATAGCTTCACTTTATAAGTTCATTCCACAAATTATATGTTTAGTTTTGTAGCATGTTTATCCAGGAAACTCGGTTAGATACTTGATAAAATCGTTTTCTAGTTTGCCAAGATTTTTTAGCTTCATCATTTGCTGACCGAGCTGATGCATTTTTATCATGTTTCTGCTTCAATAATTTTGTAGAACTACTCTTCCATTGTCACCGTTCATCCAAAGATCATTGATTGGAGGCTCGGAGTTCTATAGTTAATGTATCTTCCATATAATTACAAATTTATTTTTCCCAATTATTTTTAATTGCATTCACCACATAAAATAATTACAAAATTTTATTTTATTGTTGATTTATCAGTTTTATCTAAACCTGAATATAATGAAGTTGTATCATCATTAATTTTATGCTTGCATTTGTTATAATATTTTATAAAATTAAACAAATAAAAACTTTGTTTAATGTAAAATCATTTTTAATTAAGTAAATATTTAAAACTTTATTATATTAATAACATATATAACCTTTATCTCCTCCACCCCACAATTATATCATCATCTCAATTTTTATCTCTTTCTCCAACACACCACCACCACCAAGCAAATCACCACCATCACCTACCTCAACCAAAATGTAAGAATTTTGGGCTGGATTAAAATTCAAGTCAAAGTCAAACAATCAATATTAACCACATCTTTTATGGTCCTACAACTTTTCAAAAACACATCTCAAAAACTTATATCACAATGTACTAAAAGTCTAATTTTAATCTTCACCAAACACCGTCTTTATCCCCACACAGAGATCTAATATTGATGTGCAGACTCGATGCATGCACCATGCAGACACGGAAGTGTGGACACCGGTGTCCGCTTACCATGGATCTCTTGATATGTCAAATTAGTGCTCTTATTGTTGCAAGATTCTTGCTGTTTTTTATTTGGCGACTAGAATGCTCCCTTAAAAAAATGACGCATTTTCATCATCTATAAGAAAAAAAATTGAAATACACATTTAAAATTATTTTTTGTGAATCTAAGCAAGACCTAAAATTCTAACGTGTTCATTTTTTTATTATTTATGTTATTTGACAATATTGAAAACAAATATTGTGAAGTTTTAGGTATTGTATTGTCAAATCTTATATTATTTGATCTACAAAATATAATATAAGAATTCATTTTACACGTTTAAATTTGTCTTGTTGATGTTCGCATAGATGGAATGTTTCAAAAAGCATTCGCATACTAATTCTTTTCGTACCGTTAAAGTACTGATTTCATAGCCGATCATTGTTGAAGTTAAGATTTACAAATATCTCATGGCAAAGTAAGTCGGTAATGAGACAAAATTTCCGCATACCAAAGCATGCTAAATAGTTATCTAATTTTACTCATACTTCATTGTTTTTTCACAATTGATCAGTCTCATTATAAATTCATGAACCAATTTGCTGCTAATTTGCATTCAGTGGTACCACTTCTATTAAGTTCAATCCAGGTTATGCTTAAGATGAATTATCAGAATTGTCACCTGATCATCGGCGTCTTGCATCCATCATGTATGATAAGGACAATGATTGCTTTAAATTGTTCGTAAGGAACTTGGATTTTGGTTCACTGTGTAACAAGCCCCAAGTTGACCAGGTTTCGAACATGGCTTGTGCAAAAAAAAAATGGACTAGCATTGCTTTATGTGGTTACCAGATGACAATAAAAGGTTCATATTGTTGGTTTTGCTATACTAAATGTATTTGAACCTGTTGGATAGCTGGAGACGAAATTAATGTTTCATTGTTTTCAAATTATGTTGTATCATGCTTGATTTGGGATGACACTGGTTTGGGAGTATGAGGCACAAGCCCACTGCATTATTAAGCATCATCAAGGGTATCTTATTATTTCATTAATTTTGGAAGCGGGTAAATACTTTCATTCGACTTCATAATTACTAATTAATTTTCTTTTGATTCAACTATTTTCTGTAAGGCACATGTTGGAATCACATAAGTTCACTTCTTAGTTCTTACAATTAATCCAATAGACAAAAAGGACAGGTCTAGCATAAATATTTGACCATCCTAAAAGGCTGACATAATTAAAACACTAACATCACCTTAAAAATAACACAATATGTGCATTGCGCTGGTAAAAACTAGTGTTATAAAAAATCAGCATAAACGTGGACCAAAAAAGGAGAGTGTGAGAGATCAATTGGTTGGATTAAAGTCAAATTGCCAGTAAAATAATATTAACATTCTCTCAAAATCGTGTATTATTTCCCTTGTTTTAGGTGCGAGATGACGATTACGAAGAGTGTTTGATCCTAATGTCCAATACTAATATTGGTTTAATTATAATGTTAAACATGATTAGTGAGATAATTAATACAATCATTGTGTAAGTTGACTGATACATTTTTTGTGTAAAAGTAATTTAATCCATGAACTATACATTATATTTTAAATATGATCGAATGATTAGCCTAACTTTTTACATATGATTGAATGATTATCCTAACTTTTTAAGCCAAGTACGTTGGTATTTTAGTTATCACTTTGTTATGAATATTATTCTATATATGTTAATTTTATTATTTAAAATTTATATGTAGAAGACAATTTAAATAACTTTGTTCCCTTCCATGCCCATCTACTATAAAGTTCATATAGTGACTAAGTTCTCTCCGTGTCATGTATTGCAAATAAAATAGATCTTGATCGACAAGTCGTTAAGATGAAGATACCGCATGATTCTCAACATCAACCATTCTCCTATCTATTAATTGGATAATATATTCAAACGTCTACTTTGCTTCCATTTTTGGTTTCCTTTTTCTTTGGGTGTCAAATTAGATAAAGCTACTTTGTCAGGAGGATTTGACAAAAAACTTGACATAATTGCATGTAACAATAGATAATTGGATAGAATAGCTGATTGTATCTTAAATTGTCTAATGATAAAATGCAATGTGACATTATGTCAAACTTTATGTCAACAAAGATATTCATGTAATATGATTGTTTCAAAATTGGGTCGATTTTCAATTGCTGAAATCATTCATAATACATACATGTTTGTAAGTTTCCACACGCTTTTTCAATAAGTCGTGTCTAGATCAAGGGTGGAGGGAGTGGGGCATGCCTACTCCAAGTTGAGTATAAATTTTTTTTGTACCCTAATTCCGCCCTTAGTCTAGGTATGAATTACAACATTTGTTTTGTTCTAAAATCTCCCAATTCCTGAATTTGTCTTATATTGAAGAAAAAAAATTCTTGATGCAATGGAATTGTATCTAGGGGTAAACATAATTCTATTTGGTTTTGGTTCCACGAGAATTGAACTGAACCATTAATCAATGATTTTTTTTTTCATATATATAATGGAACCAATATTTTCTTAAGATACGGAACTGAACTATACAGTTCGAGTTTGGTTTGATTTTATTATATTTCATTACTTAAATTTTCAAATGGTAAATACAAATTAATAGCTATTACTATATTTACAAGTTACTTATATTTACTCAAATAAAAAAACTAAACATAAAACATTCAATAAGTTTAAATTATCCATCATCAAATGAAATATAGTATAATAAAATTCATTCACAAAAGTCCAAACTAACAAACGAAAAATAATCATATAAATTGAATACACAAAAATCAATTTTCATTTACAATACAAAATATTGTCTAATAACAATATATACTAATTTAGATGAATGAGTAACTGACAAAAGTTAATAATATCAAGTTCCATTTTAATGCTCCGTCTAATTAATTCCTTTACAAGTATTAAAATTTATATCTAGGGGTTGGCCACTTTATCTGATAGGTGATAAGGTAAAATACTAAAATGTAATGGTAATTGACTTTTTGTACATTTCACATTTTTAATTTTCAAACTTGAGTTTTTTTTTTATTTGATCCACTGATTTGTAATACGAATTGAACTGTTCGATTCTAGTTAGTCTGATTTGGTTGATCATTTTGTCTACCCCTATTTGTATCTTCACTCATTCATTGAAACCTTGTTAGACAACTATTATAAAGATTTTATTTATTTATTTATTTATTTTTTAAAAATGAGTTTTGAAATAATGATATTTTGGAGAATGTATAATTAAAAAGTATGAAAAGTTTTGAATTTATGTACATAATATTTTATTTCGAAAATTTGTGATTGAAAATGAGAGAAAAAATTGTTAAATTGGTCGTCAAAGGGCTCAATTAGGCTCAGGTGGGACCTGTACAAGGAGACACAGACACCTAAATGAAAATGGATGCAATGATGCTGCATTGAATTGTTTGCATGAACGTGGTTTAAGGTCCGTGCCTATTTCTTAGGGAATAGGATAGCCAATTCATTTTCGGCTACAGAAATAGCAAAGTTACTCCCCACGAAATTGCTGCTTCTCTCTCTGATGCAATTGTACGTAGTGGTTTTGTCAATTTGTCGAGCACCTTTATGGCATAGTCATGGCCAAATTCACATGGATGTTAGGTGTGGAATTGACGTAACCGTTACCCTTTTTTGAACAAAACTCTCGAAAATTTATCGTTTATGTAAAGATCGTTTCTAATTTCTTTCGACCACCGTTAAATGCTTATTTCGTAGATTTATAAGTACATTGAGGCTTGAGCATATTCATCGTCCAAATTGGTTAGTGGAGTACATTACTCCATGTTCTGTGGACTGGATTGAGACAATTAGTACCACAAATGGATTAAAAATAAATTAAAATAAGTTGTGAAGCAGATTTTCATAGAAATAAAGAAAAATAAAAAATAAGAATCCCACAAGTTGCTTTAAGTAGTGGCCTTAAAAATATGTGGACCCCATCAAATGGTCCTGTCCATTGTGTTCCACGTTCACGAATTTATGATAGTCTGGTTTCATTATAAAAAAGATGTCCTCAATTTGAAATGTTTGAAAAACTTTGGACACTAAAAACTAATTAACGCACTCTTTGAGGAAGGTGGCCTCAGTATTTGTGAAGAGGGTCCTGAACTTTTTGAAATTATATTTTCACCCCCAATTCTAGACCATGGCTAGCAGTAGCTTTCAGCGGGTCCTCCGAACACAACCTGGATCACATACGGGCAGAACCCAATTTGCCAATCAAAATAGGGTCGGGTTGAATAAAGGGCCCCAAATTGTGTACTAGAAAAACTAAGGCCACTCAACCAATTAGAAATCACAGCCACATTTACGCCCAACCCAAATTTCTATATATTCGTACCTATGAATCTCCCACCGACTATCATCTGTTCACAGTAAATTCCTCCTCTTTTGAAAAAAAGGTTGGATTTTGCAGCCCTTTCTCGTCATTTTTACAGAAAACTTTTTGGATTTTTGTTTTCAAGTGAGGTCGCCGGCGATTCTGCGACGGTTTTGAGAGGCGTTTAAGGTGGGGTAAAACCCGGGGAAGACAAGTTGTAGACAACACGGCTATATTTAGAGTAAATCGGTCTGTAATACATGTCCGGTCTGTACGTCGTAAGGGTTGTGTGATTGGCAGCAACCATTTGCCGCACGGCGGACGTGGCGCTTTGCCTTCTGAAGGCGGTAGTCCTTCTGACCTCCTCTTCCTCGCTGGCGGCGGTTTATACTATTAGCTTCCCGCTTCTGTAAATATTGTAGAATTATATTATACAGTTTGATTATTGCCTAAATTGATAAGGATCTGGGAATTTGGGGATTGGGGTGGTTGGATCTTCTCTGCAATTGCTGAAAACAAAGTATATATATTAAGAGATCTAAAGATGATGCTAAGGATCAAGAGAGTTCCTACTGTTGTTTCCAATTTCCAAAAGGAAGAGGTGGAGGAAGACTCACGCCATGCCGGCGGCTGCGGCCGCAATTGCTTCAGAAGCTGCTGTCTTCCAGGTATCTGTTAAGACTCTTTTGATAGAAGAAAAATTGGGAATTTTTTATTACAAAATTGGGTTATGAATGCACTTGTATTTTGATTGAATTAGGGGCAAAGCTGCCTATGTATGCTTTCAAGAAGATGAGCAAGATTGAAGTTGAAAAGAAATCAGCCGGCTCTGAAAACAAAGAGCCTCCGGTTCCATTCCTGGGCTCCCTTCTTCTTGGGGAGGTAAAGAATTTGGAAATTTACTTCATGCATGAGTTTTTTTTAACCATTTTTTAAACCCAAATTCGTACAATTAGGCTAAAATTACTATTATTTCGTGGTAGTGGGAGGATCGGATGCAGAAAGGCCTCTTTCGCTATGATGTCACTGCTTGCGAAACCAAGGTGTCTTTTTTCGTCACTTTCCCTCTTAATTTCTCTGCAATTTTGGCGTATCAGTGGAAACAAATATTTACTGTAGTTGCTTTGTGTCTTTGTTGCGGTTAAATTTTCTGTAGTTGCTTTATTTGTCTTTGTTGCTTTTAATTGTATGTGGATGCTTTTCTTAGGTGATTCCGGGTCAATATGGCTTTATTGCACAACTGAATGAAGGCAGGCACCTCAAGAAGAGGCCAACTGAGTTTCGAGTTGATAAGGTCTTGCAGCCCTTTGATGAAAATAAGTTCAACTTCACTAAGGTTGGGCAAGAGGAAGTCCTCTTTCAATTTGAACCAAGCATGGATAATGAAGCCCAGTTCTTTCCAAATGCACCTATTCATATCGAGAATTCTCCTAGCGTTGTCGCCATCAATGTACGTTTCTGTTCCTTTGGTTTATCTTATTCGAAGGTGTTTTGGTGAAACTTGTAGTAGGCAGGCTGTTAACTTTTGGTTTGGTGTGTATAAATATATAGGTTAGTCCTATTGAATATGGACATGTCCTTTTAATCCCTCGGAGCAGGCTGTTAACTTTTGGTTTGGTGTGTAAATATATAGGTTAGTCCTATTGAATATGGACATGTCCTTCTAATCCCTCGGATTCTTGAACGTTTGCCTCAAAGGATTGACCGGGACAGCTTCTTGCTTGCGCTCTACATGGCTGCAGAAGCCAAAAACCCCTACTTCCGCTTGGGTTACAATAGCTTGGGTGCATTTGCAACCATCAACCACCTTCATTTCCAGGTTTCTATCTGTCCTTTCTCTTTGTTTGCCATGAAGTTAATAATTGGTTCAAGTTGTTCTTATCTCAACAGAAATTGTATAATTATTGTGACGACAGGCCTATTACTTAGCTGTGCCATTCCCCATTGAAAGGGCTCCCACTAGGAAGATCACAACTACAAGTAGGGGTGTGAAAATCTGTGATATTCTTAATTATCCAGTCAGAGGTCTTGTTTTTGAGGGTGGAAATACTCTGGATGAATTATCGAATGTCGTCTCTGACTCCTGCATTTGCTTGCAAGACAACAACATTCCGTATAATGTTCTTATTGCTGATTCTGGAAGACGAATTTTCCTCATCCCACAGGTGATTTTTTTGGTTCAATGCCACTTTCTTGCAACCCTATTTAACGTGTTTTACATACAAGCAATTATATGTGCTTCTTTTAGTTCGGTTGGAAATCTGCTAACTTCCGGTGTTGAACGGTCAAACAGTGCTATGCAGAGAAACAGGCTCTTGGGGAAGTGAGCTCTGAGGTCTTAGACACTCAAGTTAATCCAGCAGTTTGGGAAATTAGTGGACATATGGTACTCAAAAGGAAGGAGGACTATGAGGAGGCGTCCGAGGAAAATGCTTGGAGGCTCCTAGCTGAGGTTTCCCTGTCTGAAGAGAGACTCCACGAAGTGAAGGAGCTACTCTTTGAAGCCATTTCTTGCAGTATGGAGGAGGACAACGGTGTTACCCAAAACATCCTCAAGGATTCAGATGTCGGCCCTCAATCTCTTGAAGACGTGGATTCCCTTAAAGGCTCCCATCCTGCTATAGTGTCTGTTTAGCAGAAATAAATGCTGGGTTCTGAGAAATAAATGGACTTTGTAGACAGGATCTCATTCCTGCTATTTATTTGTTGTCCATGTGTGCCTAATATCGGATTTTCTATGGTTTCCCCTGTCGATATCCTAAATAATGCAAACTTCGTTTGCTCTGTTGTTGGAACATGTCTGTAATTTTATGTAGTGGCTTTGCTAAGCCACTTGGTGCGTGTAATCTGTTTAATATGTAATGAAACCTTTGTTCTAGACCTCTCAACCTTGTGTTCTCCGAAACGTTCGTTTCATTGATAGCGAGTAACGGCACCTTGTGCATGATCCTCTCTTCTGCACGTTCATGGACTGGAGTTAATCAATTCAAAATATACCCTCCTAAGACGAGGCTTTTCCTGTATAGCTTATGCATATATTTTCCGTCTTGAATAGTCATGAAATGTTATAAATGTTTGAGACCAATAGACGAGTAATCGAGATGGTATTGAAATTTAACAAGGCCTTGGAGTTCTCTTCATACTTCCTTAAGCAGCAGCGGCACCTCCAGTTTTATGCAATAAGGCATCTATCTCATCGCCATCCTCCATTTCCATCTGTAGAAAATAAATGCCCAAGTTAAAAGTTTCTGGATTTTGGAGAGGAAGTTCTGAGCTTTATATATTTGAAAATGTGGAGTGTTTGTGTGAGCTTTACATATGTTCACAAAATCAATATCACTCACTTTTTAAACTGAATTTTGATGAATATTAACTTTCCATGCAAGAACAAATTGAGGGGAGCATTTTGCTGCTACTTATAATTGAAAGGAAAATGTAATTGTTGTTTTTCCCCTACTATTATAAAAGCTCACATGTGTCATTTGAAATTAATGCAACTTTAACTCCATAAATATAGTAAAATTGCTCTCGTATAGATTCCCACTATTCTTCACCTTTGTGGCTCACTTTTCTACCACGTCCCACACCCCTTCCCTTATAAATTGACTAACTTGATCGTTAGAGTGCACGCAGCTGCTTCTCCCCCCGCTACGGAGAAGGTCATGTGTGGGACTTACAGTTTGTCCAGGTATGCAAGACTAAAGACTTATGTGGACGCGAGATCCCGACTTTTTAATCGCATTTTTTCATTAACCTTCAATTATTAGCACATCTTATCTCCGATGACGATTCTTGTCAAATATTTGCTAACATGTATTGAAATGATTAAAAATTATTTCATCAAACTTTTACATTTGTGTAGTATTTTATTTAAAAAATACGAGACACAAATAATCTTATTTAGAATCTCCTAATGAATTATTTAGACAACCATTATCTGTGCAAATTAGTAAAAGGTTAGGGATAAGAATGTGA
>CAIGRQ010161641.1:0-13020 GCA_903798375.1 Fraxinus sp. D2006-0159 | reverse complement strand
TCGACTTGCCTGCTGATATGAACATATCTCACACCTTCAATGTAGCTGATCTCTATGAATTTTGTGATGATGTTTCGCTTTATCCAGATTATAACTCGGGGTCGAGTTCTTCACAGGTGGGAAGGACTGATGTAGGACAATTGGCGTTAGAGTTTGAAGAAGAATTGGACCGAAAATTGGCAAAACGAGATGTTTCGAAGAAATGGGCATAACTTTTTGCACCAGTATCAGAATTTCTATTATAATATATTTCCTGGAACCTTTCGCAGCGCTCTACAAAGTTCCAATTGGGGTGTACCCGGTTGATGTCGTTTTCATCGTCAACTTTGTAGTTTAAGGCAGTCTATCGGGCAATTGAAGTTTTTACGTTTTGCGTTTTTACTGTTTTAATTAAGTGGATGTCTATTTTGGTCTTTTTGCTTAAATCAGGGTTTTCGAAAACTATTTAAAGGCTCTTTGTTTTTTTGAATAATAGAATTCCATTTTTTAGGTTATTTTCTTGAGATTTACAATTTTCCTTTGTTAGGAGATTACGCTGGTAAACCCTAGAACTTCCATTATGCGTTATAGGGGCTCGAGAGAAAACCCTAGGGTGAATGCTTAGCAAATTTGCTGAAGGTTTAAGAAGCAATGCTTGATCAGGAGGACCATCGACATATGCCTCAATGAATTTAACACCCTCATCATTGAGAAGTATGATAGGTTCACCTTTATCATATTTGCCTAGCCTCCCGGCCCACTCCCGGTACATGACCAACGCCTTCTGCAGCCCTACCTCTATGGCACTATTTGGTGGAGTTGGTGGACGGTAGGCGTAAATAATAGTCATGTGTGAGTCATAAGTTGCCTTATCAAAGACTGAAAGGGAAATGTTGTTTCTTGTTAGGGGACGGGTGTCTTCATATAAATTTTTAATAATTCTTGAGCTTCTTAATTGCACCTTCATGGCTATGGCTAGAGGGGACGATTTGTATTTCAAGTTGGTTTGAGTTTCATTCATGAGGCCATTGCTAGTATTTATTGTTGGAATTAAATGAAATATTTAGCCCCTGGGACCAATTTTTTTTACCTCATTTTAATGAAATATCGAACTGTTACATGTAACAGCAGGCGTAACTTTTGACTGCACCATCTCACGGTGGAACCCATTTGTTGGAAAAAAAAAAGGTCAAAAAATTAATTCTTATGTTCAAATAATGGGAAACGAACGGGGTGTTAATTATACTAAGCCCTTGTTTGATCCCCATTATTTTCAAACTACATTTTTCTCTCTTATTTTCAACCACACATTTTTTAATAAAATAATATTATACGAAAAATTCAAATTATTTATTTTTATTTTTAACCACACATTCAAACAGGCTCTAAGAGTATTACCAAGAGATTCTCAAATTTAAAAGAACATATTTTCTAATTTAGAGAGCATCTATATTATTTAACAAGAAGAATTTTTTAAGTATTCCAACAAGTTCTTTATATTTAACATTTAATTTTACTACTCCTAAAAAATATTTTTTATTTTTCATATTTTATTTTCACTAGCTTTCCCTCTAAATTATTATATTATTTTTTCATTGAGAATTAAAATACTTTAAATTGGTTTGGAAACCTCGTAAAATAGATGATGATATATTGATGGGTCCAAAGATCAATATTTATATCATTTAATTTATTGTTCAATTATAAGACTTTAATTAGGGGTTAAAATGTCATTTTAGTAGTTGAGTTTTCTTAAGATTTTACTGAAAGGGTGTTTGGTGGGGATTGAAATTAGATTTTTAGTAGATTGTAATAAAAGTTTTTAAAATATGTGATTAAAAAGTTGTGGGACATGTGAAATATGTGGTTAATATTTGATTGTTTGACTTTGACTTGAATTAAAATCAGATTTTAATCCAGACCAAACAGTGGCTAAATAAGCTAGAGTTAAGGTTCCATAGTAAGTTCACCGTTTTTTTATAAATATCGAATCTTTGGAATCTCATTCAAGATGATTATGCGCGAATCAACGAGTATGATAGTGCATTTCATCGTTATGCGCAAATCAATGAGTTCGGTATTAGAGTGAATTTGTGCACGTGATATATGGCTTCTAGACATTGGAGTCCGACTGGGAAACACAACTATAGGAGATCGAGCATGAGAAGATGAGCTCGTGCAGTAATCTGCTGCATTTTGAAATTCTTTTCTTTGCTGATTCCTCTCAATGAAAAGTGGGATGAGTTATATGGTGATGACACCCATGATGGACCATCTATCTTTGACGAAGAGATTGAAATCTTTTTCGATTTGGATGGTGGTAGATACAACGGTGCACATATTTCTAATGAAGGTCTCGACCCCGTGGACCAGAAGGTTGAGGATTTGAGCAATTATAGCTTGATTGGGGAACCCAATTATGATTACATGGAGAAGCTCACTATTACTAAGGCTATTAAACTTCAATAACGCCAAGTGTATATTCTTTGATGTACACTTAGTTTGACATCAACCATGTTTCCAAAAAATCGTAGGTAAATGGGTTTTTTTTTCTATCTTTTTAATTGTCTAATGATATACTGTCATGTAGCACAATGTAAATAATTGTGTAAAAATCTAGTGATGGCAGCATATGTTGGATTAGACATGGTTCGTAATTACTATGATTTATGGGTCGGAAAATGTGCTGCACAGTATGTCAGAGAATATCTTGCACTTTTATAGTGCTGAATTTGGTGACATAAGCGAGTTACTAGTAACAAAAGGCAGTTCAGATGCCGCAACATCAATCACACTTCTAACAACCCGTCTATATTAAGAACATAGTTGTACTATGTTATCAACTGATGTAGTGACGAAAGCGTAACAAACCAAGAACACCAATTCAAAACCCCTTGATTCAGGTAGAATATTGGAAATTGACAATCAAGATTCAATTGTTTGCGCATGAATACCGAGAATTGATTTCATGAACAAACTCACTGATTCAAAGTAATGAATATTGAAAATCGATCGCAGAAAGTTGGAATCCTCCAAGCAATATATCAAATTTTATTCATTACCAGAAGCTACCTAATTTAAAATCCCGAACCAGGTTTTGGGGCGAAAACTTCTGCCGGGTTTCTGGCGGCCTCCATATCTTTATTCTGGCAGCCTAAACCTCAAGTCGAGTTTTGCCTATTTTAGCCTCCCAAAACCAATTTCACCCCATTTAGGACTTCACTTGCTGGCCTAATCTATGAAAGTCCACATATCGATCATAATAGAAGAGAGCGAAAATTAACCTCTACAAAACTCTAGGACCCCTTTTAAAAAAAAACACCATACAGGCTTAGGAGAAACTTTGAGACCTCCGCCTAAATCTCATTGGGGTTTGGCAACCCTCTACAGCGTCTATTAAAATAACCAAGAAACAGAAGGGGACGTAGTGCCTTACCTCATAACTTACAAGAGACTGAAACACGGGACTTAACATAGAACATGCTAAATTACTAAACCGAGTCTATGACACATACTGATTGCAAAAATATAAACTTAAAACGTTTGTAGCTAACATAAGAAACCTGCAGACTATCCACTCCCAAAAGACCAGCAAGTTAGCCTAGAAATTCTCCTGGGATGAGTACTTGAGGATGCTCCATTGCTGCCCCTCATTTGCCAAAATATCTGCCACCGCGCGTTTCATTTCTGTAAATATGAGAACCACATTGCTGAAAAAGATTCCCATGTTGTTCAATATCCCACCCTACACAACACTGTACATGACATGATACAATATTTTAGCTTTTTTTTCTGTAAGGGTGGTGATACGACGTAGCAATCCAATCATTTGCAAAACATTGTCATTTGTCAATTTTGCATTAAGTCTAGACCATAAATGAACCAATCATGTACACTTACATTTCATTTTAAGAAACGAGATTTATTGCAGGTGCACCTAAACTATGAAAATTGATCAATGAAGTTTTTCTAATCCAAATTTAAAATGAGCAGTCTAGAAAGCTGAAAGTTTGGACAGAAGACTACTTGGGTGGTTACAGATTCTGATGATAAACAATCTACTTATTTCCTTTATAAACAGTTAAAATTTTCTTCATAACACCAGACCAACTGCTTGGTGAGCAGAAAATTTTCACCCTAAATGATAGGAGAGGCCAACTACATTCCAGGAAGGTTCCATTCATCTGGACTGGGACTTCTAGGAATGTTATGTTATAGATAGCCCCTCGGGGCAATTTTCCAGCAAAAAAAAAGGGCCTTGCTGTTAACCAACCCGAAGAACGATTCTTTCTAGACTCAATGGTTTCTTATATTTTGATTAATGCAACATATAAATTTCCACATTCTCCCCGTCATATCTTCAGAGAATATAATGCCATCAAAATGACCATTTCTAAAAAGGAAATGCAACAAAAATGGAAGTTTTACAAGAAATTAAGGGTGTGTTTGAGCTATATTTTTTTGGAATAATGTATTCTGGAATAGTAGATTGATGGAGAATGTGTGGTTGAAAAAGAAGGAAAAGTTATTGATGTGATGAAAAATATTATTTTATTGAAAATGTGGTTGAAAATGNTCAAAATGACCATTTCTAAAAAGGAAATGCAACAAAAATGGAAGTTTTACAAGAAATTAAGGGTGTGTTTGAGCTATATTTTTTTGGAATAATGTATTCTGGAATAGTAGATTGATGGAGAATGTGTGGTTAAAAAAGAAGGAAAAATTATTGATGTGATAGAAAATATTATTTTATTGAAAAATGTGTGGTTGAAAATGAGTAGAAGAATGAAAATGAAAATTTTAATGTGTACCAAACAGGGCCTAAATAAATGCAAAATGAATTTATCATTATAGAGGGGAAAAAAAGGAAATCAGCAGGAATTGACTTGAAGGGAAAGGATACAATTATGCGACAGGCCCATTTGACTGAAACAAACAACTTAACATTTATAAGGCAATTGGGAAGTCTTATGGTGTACTATGCCTCTTGAAATTCCTTTTTTGTTTTAATCCAAAGTAGTCGGCCGTAAGAAAGCTCTATAAGTGAGTGCATGTGGCATGATGCAGCAGGATTCTTAGGCCAAAAGGTCCGAATCATACAGGTAGTGCCCAAAAAGATAAAATTCCAACATCCCTTCAAGCACTGCTTCTTCCGGTTTTGACAAAAAAGACAGGATTGTGGACAAACTTTGGATTTGGGTATGTCTTCAAGAAAGTGAGAACCCTCTTATGAGCCTTAATAAGATATCCCCAATTCATGTCATATAATCGCGTCATGAATGTTGCGCAAACTTTTTATTTCTATTCACTATGTAACAAATTTATTTGGGCAACCTAAATAGATTAACTTACAGGTTGAAAAAAGTTAACGTGTAGCTTTCTCTTTCTCTATATGGTAGCAAATTTTCTGATCCTTCCACAAATCTTTCTCAATATGTGTTTCATAAAAGCTCACATCCCCACTCGTTTTCAAGACTACCACAGACGTGCTCCTTGTGCCATAACGTCCCTACACATTTGGAATAAAAACATAGTTATGTTTCTAGGAGAAGGAGAATAACGTATGCAGTAAAGCCCCCAACAAGATATAAATGGAATGATAAATTCAGATTACCAAAGATGTGTCTGCCCCAACAAATATGGAACTCAACTGATATTCAAACTCAGGAGGATAAATGTGAGGCAGCTTGCTTTCGTCATCCTTGGTAGTGTCCCTCATTAGATTTGCAGTCATCTCTTCAATAGAAATTTCAGCTTCGCCATATTTATTCAACATATCCTTGAAACTATGCCTCAACCTTTGAGCCTGCTAGACAAGAATTCAGTGCAATCAGAAAGATGTCACTGCTGGTGATTGGAGATATGCCTTATCTGCATGATGGAAGAGCCGTTGATATAATTCAACCCATTAACGTTACTGTACTATATCTGTAAATGAGCACTGCAGCCCAGATAACCCCACCCTAAACCCGATTCCCTGAACCAAAATAAATCCAAAGCACAATAACAAGAAGAACAGAAAGGAAATAGGTTGCAGAGGAAACTTGAAATATTGAAAAATGTGTAATGCAGAAAATTCAAGTCCTTCATTCTGCAGAATTGGCTGACACTGCAAACTTTTGAAAGGTAACTGAAACCAAACAGCAGAAGAATATGCACGCCCCTCACTTTGAGCAGTGCATTTACCTGAGGTACAATTTCAACCTTTCCATGTTAGCTGGCCTCTCAAACTCAGTCCTCAAGGATTATATCTTCTTAATAGATTATTTGTCTTCCCTATGACAGCTAATGATTATTAATATCCTTGATTAATCCGATATTTATTTATATCACAATTCCATAAAGAGAAAGGCTCCAAAATTACAACTAGATAAATGTCAAACTGCTCTCAAATCTTCCACAATGAATTGGTAAGCAACCAAAACCCATCTTTAGTCTAAACTAATTTCATCCATGAATAGTAAACGAGGTCGATGTGTTACATTTTCTAAAGTGCAACATCCAGTGGGCTCTTCAACACCATATCTCACTCTTACGAGGAACTGTAGCCATGTCATCCATTAGAAATTGAAAATTCGGAGAAATAAGGAGTACAAAAGGAAAAACAGAGGCTGCATTTGGCAGAACACAAAATGGGACCTCATAATAGAAGTGTGCATAAATCATTTAAACCATTTCTGATACAATTCTATGGCCAAATTCCACTCTGCCAAAAGTAGGGTGAGAACCTCCACCGTTCATCACATAGGAAATATACAGCTCATTATATATAAATAATTTTAAAAATGAAGCTCCTCATCCAGCATTCACAGTATCAAATGTAAATGAAATACCATCAATGTTAGCACGATGGATATCCTCACCTTTGGCCATGGAGCGTCTAGCGTTGCATTTGATAAAACGTGAATACCAGGAGAAACTTCTATTACTGATAGGCCATTGTCCTTTGTTCTGTTGGTTATATACAACATGGTCATAGAGCAAAGATCAGCTACTATCAAGTTGAACCCATGGTACTGGTCTGCTTCTCCCTTAAGTTCCTCTGCAAATTCTTTAGGACTATTTTTGCTCTATAATATGATCAACACAACATTTATTCATAATCTAAGTATAAAATTAAACTTTCATCTTGCAATCAAACATTTGACCAAAAGAAGAGAAAAACAGCAAAACAGGCTCTGGGACAATATAAAATCATGAATGCAACTACTCGTGTTCCATGTTAAAGCATTCGTGACCAAAATTTACAACTAAAAAATCATGCCACAGGAAAGGGGAAAAGTAAACACGACCTTTAAGAACCGAACAGAGAGGTCTCCTCTGCTCTTGCCCCGGAAATTTGGTTTGATTTCCCTCACATTCGTGACGAATGCAAGCCTTCCGTTCCTCGTGCAAGCCAGCCAGGTCCCACCGGCTACCCCATCTCTTCCGCCAAGTATTTCACCATCTTCCCACCATCCCAGTGGCGAAGTCGGCCTATGAATGATATATACACACGGGAAAGAATAACTATTTAAACATCGATAGCTCAAATTACTTCGAATTTTTCAATTTCTAGCCATATTTAGGGCTAATCTTAATTAAGTTTCTATCAATTTCATGAAATGAGAACTAAAATCGTATGTGCGTACCGGGAGTGATATTCGTCTCTGTTGAGCAATAGAAGGAACGGATAGAGTGGGTGAGAATCCCAAATAAACACCGCTATACACATGTTTCTTGGTTCATAACATGAATTCGCCGCGTTTTTTCGTCCTTTTCCTGCCAAATCTTGGTTCGTTTTATCTTATGTTACAGAGAAATTAGGGTCGGGCCCCCAAACCCTTTACGTTACGTGATAATGGGACCTAAATTTTAAAAGAAAAATTTCGAGTCCTCAACCTATTTAAATATGTGAATTATCATTTATCAATCAGGATTTCTACATCCTTAAAATAGTCGATATGAACATTAAAATCACAGGCAAGTTTCTCGTATCATGAAGTTGAAGGGCAAAATCTCCTAATTATTTAGCACTTCTTTCCAAATGTTATTGAAAATTGCTTTCGATTTTAACTCACGTTCAAATTGACATTTATAGTCACATGGGGCCCTAATTCACGTATCTAAATACATTGAGAATCTAAATTGGTTAAATCGCTTATAAGCAAACCACGAGAAAGGTTGAGGAGCATAATTTAATTTTTCCTATATGATAAAAAAAAAAATTGCTATTGTAGACTTGTATTACGAATTAAAAGCCTGTTTGGTACGGCTTAAAATCCAATTAAAATTGAAAATATGACAGTTATTGGGTCCCACCCATCTAATAAAAATCAACAATAACGACTATATTTTCAATTTTAATCTGATTTTAATCTCTACCACACACCCTATAATTGTGCTAATGAACACCTTTTGGGTTTATAAATGGTAAATACTTGGATACCTTCTCCTTACAAGTTAATTTTGAGGACGAGGGCTACTCGAGCAATTGGCACCATAGAAGACTAGGCACCCCATCTTGGGGACCCATGTAGTCCAGAGAAAATTTACTTCTAGAAGACAATTGATTTTTTGAAGTCATGTAGCTTAAAAGAATGGCTCCCCATAGATATCGTTGAAGAATAATAGAATGCCACGATTTAATCATACACATGAATCGATTTTAATGCTAAGTCCTACCTAATATGATTGTAATACGAATAGAATAAAAATAAATATTAAAAAAATCTAAAAATTTATGGGTAACAAGTTTAATGGAATTTGGGGACCTATAGTTTCAACCTTCTTGGCTTATTTGCACAACATTATTGTCAGTGGTAGTAGAGATTATGGAAAATTATCGTTGAGATATCAAAAAAATATTAAAGGTACCTCTGTGCAGCGAGCACACCATTTTCCACACACTATATCACATTTCTAATCTGTTTAAGGCCGAACTATTATTGGCAATTTTGAAATTTGTAATTGTCGATTCTTTAGTCAAAATTATGTCCTAGTTGAATTGTATTAGGAATTTATCAAATTGTAATCAAAGTCAAAATAGGAATTATTAAGTCCTAATTATAGCAAAAGAGTTGAAATTAGTAGTATATATCTTGAAGGAATTCAAGATGTCCAAGAAGATCACATATGATCAAGGGAATGTAATTAGAAGTCTAAAGAGTGTCAAAAAGTCATACAAGTCGTGTTTCAAATTCTTAGTCAACATATTCTCACATAAAAAACGTTGTAATTTGGACAATGTTATCTAGAAGAATTGCATCCATTTGAGTTAGATCTCCAGCGCATTTTGAACCACCTCAATCGGATATCAGGAGAAAATATTATGATAAAAATACTGACGACTACTTAGCTTTCCCTGGCTTTGTGCTCGAGCGACGGGTCGACGTTGAGGAATCTGTTTTGCTTCAAACGCTTCGTTTTCAATTAATTTTCATCCCAAACACTTTTTCCCTATATATATCCTACCCTATGAATGTTCAAAAGTGTGTTGAATAATATTTTTCTTAGGGAAAATTCAAAACACATTCATTGATTCAAATATTCAACCATCATATTATTTGAACCACAATTTCTTCCAAACTTTTATTTGTTGATCTAGCCGTATTGTTTCATATTAAATCACGGATCAATACACACAAGATCTTTTGATCAAACACCAAACCACCTGATCCACTGGAGATAAATCGATACCAAGAATCGAGAGGTGTTGTAGACGCACAAATTCATGATGACTCAGGTGAGGTACCAAGAGTCGGGATTTGGTGTGGGGAGCACGCAATCCAGGAGAGTTAAGGTATAAATTAGGAGTTGAGATTTGTTTTGAAAGATCACACCTCCAGTAAGATCATGGGATGGGTTTGGACCGTACTGTAAGTTTGCTGCGATTTTTAGTACTGATTGGCAAAGTGTCCGGAGTTTTTACCCAGTTAAAGTTTCTTCGTGATCATTTTTGGTGTTCTTTATTAATTTAATTATTGATTGTGTTATTAAAACTAGGATAAATTGATTTGTTTGATCTAATTATCTTGAAACAATTAAAAAGTGACTTGTTGTTTTTAATTGTGTAATTTCGCACGTGAGTCTAAATAATTGAAAACTTTCATAATCTGTCCTCCCTTTACTTTAAGTTCGGAATAATTAATAATGTTGTGATTATATTTTGTGTTGTTGAAATTTTAAATAATAATAGTGAGCTTATAGTGTGACTTGCGTATAAATAATTGGAGGTGAAATTAAAACTTGCATGATCCGCTAAAATTGGTCATGCAAGTCTTTATTACGAGCCTGTTTGAGCCTCTCTCTTTTTTGTTAAACAAGCATTCTGGAATGGTGGGTTGATGAAAAATATATGGTTAAAAAATAAGGAAATATTTTGGATTTGTGTGTAAAATATACTATTGAAAAATGTGTAATTGAAAAAAAACGAGAAAAATCTATTGTGAAAATAATAGGGCCAAATAAGGACAATCTCTTACTTTGTTTTATGTTGTAACTCGTTGGAGAGCCAAGGATTCTCGTGTATTACAACAATCTTCTAGTTCTCTTCATTTGTTCTTTATTTAGTTGTTTTCTCTTTAAAGATAAGAGCAAAGATAAGTAACATAACATATGACAAATATTGGAGACAAAAAAGTGCATATTTTTTCTCGTAGCTATTGCAATATTAAATGATGCGTGAGGAAATGCATATTTAATTATTTATGAAGCTTGAAAGACCAATCCACTTGAAAAATTCTAATGCGCATGTTAACGATGTCAAGTGGGATGAGTTGAATGCGAGTTATACGGTGAAACGAGGTTGTTATTTTTTTTGTGTGCGAGCCACTCATCGATTCGTTCGAAAGTTGAGAAACTAGAAAAATTAATTTTAATAAAAAATAAAAATATGAGCAGGCTCGACTCGCCCCACCAAAGAGCGACCTGTGGGGCGAGTCAAGCCTCATTTTCTTCAAGCTAGTTGACCGTTCTAGCTCGTCCAAAAGCGAGCATGGATTGGCTCATCTAGTGGGTCGAGCCGAGCTCGGGGGTCGACTAGCAGAGTTGAACAGTTTGACTCTCTGACATCTCTACGCATGATGCTCAACTATTTTCGGATGGGTCCCCCATCATCTCCTTCTGATCCATGCTTTAAAACTTAAATTTTATAACTGTTAAATCAAAATTACGATAAAATAAATTACAACGTATCATTATAGCTATAACAGCAATTTTAATAATCACAAAGATGTAATTTTCACAACATGAGTACTTTGTTGTATATTACTGATGTGAACAATTTTTATATTTTTTTTTATTATTATGAGACTACTATTAAACAAATAATGATATTTTATATTTATAAGTTAAGTAATGACCTCATCACGCAAACTAGACTCGTTAGAGTCGAGTCGTACAACATTTGAGACGCATGGTTGTATTTTGAAATAGACTTTCTTATACTCTCATCTCAATCTAAGCATGACCTATCTTAGTCCATGTTTGGTGGAGTTAATCATCATATTTTTAGTTAATTTCAAAAAAAAAAAAAAAATTTAATGAAATGTATGGTTAGAATAAATTGTTAACTTTTTTTTAAAAAAAAAAATCTTTTTAATGTTGCCAAACATGGACTTGAGTTCTCTTATAAAGGTTCGACATTGGTAACAAGTCCCCTTGACCAGATTTTTTATTTATAATTTTTTGGATTTAAGAAGTGAACTGCAATTTCAAACTCATAGACTTTAATTCAGAATAACCAGAGAATGCCCGTTGGAGATAATTTTAGGGTCCGTTTGGTACCGATTAAAATTCAATTAAAATTGAAAATATAGCTGTTACTGGGTCTCACTCGTCTAATAAAAGTTAACAATAACGACTAGTTTTTCAATTTTAATCCGATTTTAATCTCTACCAAACGGGCTCTTAATTTGAATTGTCGGATTCATGATTGTACTAAAAAAAAAATTAGGGTCGAACTGATATATAAAACTAATTTTAAAAAAAAATATATAGTAAAAATTCTAATGGATTGGGGACTGGCCTGAAGTTTAATAACATAAAACTTATTTTTACTGTTCAGTCAAAATCAAACTTTAATTTCGAAAACACATTCAAAACTACTGTTTATTATTATCAACACTTTTGTCCCAACCACTGTTCATCCTAAAATTTTCGTAAAAAAACACTAAAAATTCAAGACTTTGGACATTGATTTACGTAAATCGATAACAGTTATTTGAAAATTTTCAATCATGCTATAAGTACAAAAAAATTTCACGGGTTTTGTATTGTGATTGGCTGTTGCCAGAAACAACTTTTGACAATAGCAAATCACAAGATAATTGTCTTCCTGTACAAAATTTGTGAGAAAATCATGTACTTCAAGCATTATTCGAAAATTTTACCATGTCCTATAATTCCAACACTATACTTTCAAAGAAATTACGTTGCACTCTTTGGCCACTGTTTGACATTCTTTACTTTAATTTAGCCCCGTTTGACGTTCTATTTTTGACATATTTATTTTTAATTATATATTTACACAATAAATTTTTTGCACGTAAATCCAAATTTTTTTAACCACACATTCTCCAAAATATTACCATTCAAAATCCTTTTTTTCTAAAAGGGCTGTCAAGTAGGGATTTAATTTATTTCTCATACTTATTTTCAATCTTATATTCACACAATAATTTTTTTACACGTAAATTAAAAAAAAAAATTCTACTTTTTGGCCATACATTCTCCAAAAAATACTATTTAAAACGTTTTTTTTTTTTTTAAAGATGTCAACCAAGGGCTTAAATAGTTTCAAGTTAATTAGCTTTTTTACATTTGTTGTATTGTGAACACGGTTGAAAAAAGTTTATGGATAAGTTAAACATGATAAATTATTAATTTAAGATCTTGTTTGGTTTAGATTTTTTGGAGAAATAATTGATTTTGAATAGTGATATGATGGGAAATGTGTGGTTGAAAAAGAAGAAAAAAGTATTGATGTGATGTGAAATATTATTTTATTGAAAAATGTGTGGTTGAAAAATGAGAATTGATTTACTGTAGAATTGTAAAATT
>CAIGRQ010161593.1:0-10156 GCA_903798375.1 Fraxinus sp. D2006-0159 | reverse complement strand
ACTCGTATCCAAAACTTCTAGATGCTCTTGACTGTGATCTCTCTCTATCCCTAGCTAAGTTATAATATGTTAAGAGATTCTCTTCCTCATGATACTCTTCTAGCACTACTTCATCTCTATTTTCTACCTCAATTTGTTGAACCTGATTCTCCACCTCACTAGAAGTAATAGGGGCGGATGTGTTAAGTTCTCCTAACTCCACGTTCAACTGATCTCTCTCTTCACCTTGTTCTTCTTCACTCACAGGTTCAGATTCAGTTTTAAGGCACGACATTTTGCCCTCATTGAATGTAACATCTCTACTCACAATAATTTTAACCTCTTTTTGGCTTCTATCCCATAACCTATAACCCTTGACACCNGTTAAGTTCTCCTAACTCCACGTTCAACTGATCTCTCTCTTCACCTTGTTCTTCTTCACTCACAGGTTCAGATTCAGTTTTAAGGCACGACATTTTGCCCTCATTGAATGTAACATCTCTACTCACAATAATTTTAACCTCTTTTTGGCTTCTATCCCATAACCTATAACCCTTGACACCATCAGGATAACCTAAAAAAATAACCTATAACCCTTGACACCATCAGGATAACCTAAAAAAATACAATTTTTTAATTCTCGGTTCAATCTTTCCATCACTCTAATGAGATACAGCACAGCCAAAAGTTCTAAGCACAAAATAATCACTTAGTTTATCAAACCATTTTTCATGAGGGTTGTCACCATTCAATGCAGCATATGGAGTCAAATTAATGAAATAACGTCAAACAGTCATAACAACTTCTCTCTAAAAAGACTTTGGGACACTAGAACTTAACATCATGTAGCGCACTTTATCAAGTATGATTCTATTCATCTTTTCAGTTACCCAATTTTGATGAGGAGTGTAAGAAACGATCTTATGCCTCGTTATTCTATTTTCTTTGTACATATTGTCAAATTCAATGTTACAAAACTCTAGGCCATTATCAATTCTCAAAAACTTGATCCTTTTGCCAATTTAGTTCTCAACTTGTCTTTTCCAAATATTAAAGCCGTGGAAAGTATCAGACTTATCATTTAAAAGTTAAACCCACACTTTTCTTGTGTAATCATCAATGATAGACAAAAAGTACATATTTCCACCCGAGGTGGGACTACTAGCGAGACCCCACAAGTCTGAATACACATATTCAAGCATACATTTATTTTTATGAACACTCAAAAGGCTTTGCACTCTACGGTATCAAGTAGAAAAACCATATATATAATGGTTAAGTTAATTTTAGGTTAGACAATGGGCTAGCCCAATATGGCCCATAGGTGTTTAATAAGTAGGCTAGGTAAAAAAAGTCCTCTAAAGAGCTATGGGTTGAGCCACGAGCAACTCTAAAATAAATTAGGCTACTACCAGTGGTCCATACTAGTTATAGCTTCGGGTTATTCAAATCGGAGTGTCAATGTTTCTTTTCAGCCATTTGGTCAATGTCGACTGAGTAATATGATTTAACATCATTGTCCGGGAAGGTCGTTCGACAACAATTTGTCTAACAAATTACTAGCTCCTTTTCTCTGCACTGATCTTTCCATTTTTTAAATCTTCTCGAGGACAAAATATGAGGGCCATTGTGGAAGGAATATTGTTAAATTTATGTCTATGGAGACATAATGTTTGTGTAAAGACAATGCAAGAAATCAAATATCAAACGTTAAGGTTAGATGTCACAGATGTTCATAATATTGATTGTACGACTAAGTTTCATCTAGGTTTCTATGTATATAGTTTTAAGAATTTAAATGAACCATTTTTCTCTTTCTTTTGAATCGATGGGTACATTTTGATTTTTATAAAAATAAGAAATATTTTTTAAGGGTCTTTAAAAAATAAATAGAAATTTCTCTATCGAAAAGGGAGCATAAAACTTGGTGGTGCAGTATGTAAACACTGTCCTCTTGTTTCTCGATGTCACACATAGAAGGAATGAAAAAATATTGACAAAGATATTTAAGATGTATCAAATTGTACACGTGATAATATTGACTGGATCAATAGTTATCTTGAGTGACCAACAAGTTCAATGGCTATTAGATAATAGTTTAATAAGGCAATGCATATTTTCCAGCAAAAATGGAAAATAAGATTCTATCTACATTTTTTTCTCCATCGAACTTATATTTTTATTTCCATGAAACTCGAAACAATATTATTTCTTGGTTGGACAACAAAAAAACAAATGGGTTTACTAACCCAAGGTTCAGATATATCTTGGTTGGCTCAAATGGACATCCAAGTTTTTTTATCTTTTGAAGGATGGACCTTACTTTGTAGTGTTGCCAGCCAACAGATTTAGGGGCTCGTCTGGTCTACAGGTCGCACCCTTACCTCACCTAAAAAAAATTAAATAAATAATAATAAAAGTGTGGAAAAAAATTTGTGGAAATTGGACACTGAATCATTGCTCAAGTTCTCCCATTTTCGGGTAATTTTTATATTCGACAATGCTATACTATGACACCAAAATATTGAAAAAATGAATGTTGATTATCATTTTATTGATCATTTCTAAACTCAGAGAATCTTCCTCACCATATGGGCTTTTTTAGGGAAGTCCAATAACAAATTGAGAGCCCAATACTTCTAAGAATGAAAGGGACAAGCCCAATACGAATGAATAAATGAAGTCCTAATCCTATTGGTAAATTAAAGGATATCATTAGACCATTTTCAATTATGTTCCATGTCAACGTTATGTTCGGATGTGTGCGAAATGTGAACATTCAATAGGATCGATACCAAGGCAACGAGTTGATGGTGACAAATGCACATGTGATAAGGTCATTTTTTTTTGGACGTGAAAACAATTTTGAAAACAATTTTAGTTATTCAATATCTAAGTCAATTCAACAAGCCAATGGGATTACAATGCATATCCCTCAAAGTTTTCCTTGGTAATCTGAAAGATCTGATTCCCATAAATGAAAAATTAAAATTTTCGACTCCAAAAATAGTATATGACGCTATCAAAATTCGCACCTTAATAATATCGAGCTTGAGGACAAGGAATGAGCATGAATAGAATCCCCTTGATGACTGCAAGTGGGTGGAATTGAATCTCCAGTTCCTGAAATAAAGGCATCGAGGCATGTTCTCGTCGCCCCTCCGATTCTTAAGTCGGAAAGAAAATTTAAAACTTCTAAATAGGTATGAGATGGAGCATGAAGAGTTGTATTACCAAAAATAGGCCCAATCCTACAAAACCAGGCCCGACCAAGAGGGACCGACCAGATCATTCTTGTGAGGAATTGAGGGTGCGACTATTCGGGGATAGTAGCTCGAGCTATGCAAAGGCTCGAGAACGGGACACGTCTTCTGTACACATCACAGGCCCTCGTGCATCCAAATCGCAGCTTGTGAAGGAGTGAACAGGCTTACGAGATGAGGTGCAAATGATTTTGAGCAGCTCGAGCCTGAGCACCTCCTTTTAATCATGGTGCACAGGTGGGTGAATAACACATGGATCCTATGTGTATAGTTAAGGACATGCTGCAGATGGATGCCAAATGGCTCGAGGCTAAGGGTCAGGATTTGATGACCTTTGAAATTCTCTATGGGCCCATAAATACCTCATTTTCACCTTCATTTTTCAGTTTTTACCTTCCAACTCTCTGTAAGGTAAATGCTCGGACTTTTTAGTGGGTTTTTTTGCAATCGATCTTTAAGGTAAGTGCTCTATACTTTAAGATTATTCAAATTTTAATAATCAGATGTCGAGCAGTAGTGAGAGCGATTCCTTGGGGGGATCGAGCTCGAGCAATTGTAAGGATTTAATGTTGTCTCTTGTCCTCTTGGTCGAGCCTGTTAGTGCTCATCCTCGAGAATAAGTGATCATTACCTTCTCTGAGCTCCGTACCATCTATAAAGAAAAAAAAATATAGAGGTAGCTAGGAAGGATGGGGTGATGCCGATGTGTGACACTAGGGCCCTCGGGCCTGGTAATCGAGTGGTCGATACTCGAGAGGGAGAGATGGCATTTTTTAGGGATTCCTTGAAAGGGGGTATACAGTGGCCCCTTCACCCGTTCTTTATCGAGTTTATGGTCGCATTTTATATGTGCCCGAGCTAGTTGACCCCAAAGGGTGAGGATGTTAATATTTTTTTTTATAGCATGTAGATATTTAAAGATTAGGCTTAGGATCGACCTCCTTAAGATGGTGTATGAACTTAAAACAGTCCTGGGCTATAACTTCTTCATATACATGTTATCTCGATGAGGTTTTAAGGTGCCTAAAATGCCGAGCTCTCTTCGAGGTTGGAAGAGACATTTCTTTTTTGTAAAACCCCATGACACTGACTACCCTTTTAGTCCTAGGTGGGACGTCCTAGACAATAATCGATTTAATGAGGGTCATGCCTATTTTGAGGCGTTAGAGAATGATAGAGTGAAGTTAGAGAATATCGATCCGTTATTATATAAGCTCGAGCACATTCTTGATGATAATATCCTCGACCTTGCCATTGTAAGAGGAATCAAGGGAAAGGCTTTTTGCTGTTCTTTCCCCTTTTTCTAAGAATGTATGCATTTTCTCAAGTTTAAGGTCGAGCTAATGAGTTTCATTTTTTATCTTTTTTTTTTTTTTTGCAAAAGTTGAAATGAATTTTAATCGACTAATCTTCGGGCCTCGATCTCAATAAAGCCCCAAGGAAACCAACCTCTTCCTACTACCCAGGCCAATGGTAGATAGAAGAAAAGTGTGAGAAAAACACCTCACGTTACCATTCTCTAAAGAGTGGGAATGTCGTTTAGCCCGAACAGCAATCCTCCACCTCCTGTTACTTTCATTATGCCTCAACCAATGATAATGCTTGAGGTTTGTCCGCAGACTAGTCGCAAGGGGAGAAAATGAGTCAAAAAACTATCTGAGCTTAAAGAAATGATAGATGGCAACAAGAGGCGTACCAATGAGCTCGAGCATAAGCTTGGAGATATACGTGATGAGGCCATGCTAATGAGGTACGAGGTAGAGGAAGTAAAGTTTGAGCTTATCGATGCAAAGAGAAATTTTGAAGAACAGCTCTCTTAAGCTCGTGCTCAGGCGATGGAGGACTTCAAAAATCTCCCTGAGTTCAGGAAGCTACAAGGGGACTTTGTGGTTGGCTCGTACAATTATGGCTTCAAACAGGCTCGAGCATTTCTCCACCCCCGACTGTCGGAGGATATGAAGCCCTTGATTGAGTCCCTGAGGACCATTGATGAGCTGCACGTCGAGCTCGAGCTTTCTGTTACCAAGTTTGAAGTTACGGGTGAATTGGACTAGCATGATGAGGAAGTTGACCAGGAAGTCGAGGTCGATGATGGAATGTAACTTGAAGTACATAGCCCGTTCTAGGTATTTTTTTGGATTTTGTCATCTTTGATTCAAGTGTTCAGCTCGATGTTTGCCTAATGAATTTTATTCAGGTTTTACATGTCGTATCATGAATCTTTATTTACTTGTTTCATAGCTCGAGTTACGCTCATTTTGATTTCAAAGCTCGTTATGATCGAGTTTTAGCTTTTAGATTTGAACTAGTCCTTGTAAGTTCAGCATTATTACTTTGTGTATAATACCAGCAAAACGTTCGAGCTTATTTTTATTCCACGCTAGAGCTCAATCTTTTAGGCTTTAGATGTTCTAGCTCGAGCTTATTGCTAGTTATTCATGAGTAAATTGTCCGAGGTGTTAGCTATTCTAGCTGAAGTTGCCAACTGTTTACGTCGAGCTAGTTCCTTGTGAATAACAATTAAAATACTCGAGGTTTTAGCTCTTTTAGTTCAAGCTTGTTACTTATGTCCAACAAGCAAAATGCTCGAGGTTATAGGTATTATAGCTCGAGCTTGATACTTGTGGACAACAAAGCCACCAAAATGCTCGAGCCATTTTGGAGCCCTATGAATGGTGATATTGATCAATTCATGTTCGACTTTTGAGTGTGTGCTCGAGGGCACGACTTTTAGGTGCATGCTTTGGGGCATGACTTTTAGGCACATGTTGGTAGGCACAACTTTAGGCTCATGCTTGTGGGCACGACTTTAAGGCACGTGCTCGAGGGCATGACTTTTAGGTTAACTCTTTCTCAAAAAAATCTGTTGGATAATCCCAACTGCTACTCTATATAAACTTTACAATTTTCTAGAAATAATATATGTTTATAGTCCTTGACAAATTAAACTGTCTAAGAAAATAAAAATGCATGGGGCATGCAAGCCCGACTAATGATAAACTAGCTAAAAGTAAAAGAAGAAAAAAATGCATAGAGCATGCAAGCCCAGTTAAATGTAAACTACACTAAATAGCTAAATTTACAAGGTAAGGCCACCAACTTGTAATAAATTTTTAGATTGTCTACATTCCAAGGTTTTGGAAGTGGCCTCCCAGATCTGTCTCTTTGGCTATAGGATCCATCATGGACTTGTCATATTACTTCGTACGGCCAGCTGCTTCTACTTTTCTCAAAATTAAATCTGTAGCGCTGAACCTTCTTGGCTTAACTCTATAGCTAATGTGTTTTGTTGTCCTATTCTGGTACGACCCTACTCTTTTGGCGGCATGTTCACGGACTTCCTCCAATAGATCAAGGTGTTCAGTAGTGTGCTCCTCTAACTTGGGGCTGAGGTATCTTACACTGAGTAGGATTACTTCAACTAGGATTGTAGCTTCGATACCAAATGCTACATGAAAGGGGTCTTGCCTATAGCTATCCCTTGAGACGTCCTATAAATCCGAAGTTTGGATGATAGTTCCTTGGGCGAAGTATTTCTAGCATCTCCTATCCTTGTTCAGAGGTCTTACAGTTTGATCTGATTACTTACCTCAACTAAACAATAGTTTTGTGGACGCGATACTAATGTTAAGTGATGTATCCGAGGTTTGCACAAAAAGTTTTGAATTGAGAATTATCAAACTGTCGGCTTTTGTCTATTATCAATACCTTTGGTATACCAAACCTACAGATGATTGATTTCCAAATGAATCCTCTGAGCTTGGATTCTGAGTTATTGCTAGAGGCTCTGCCTCTAACCACTTCTTAAAGTACTTCACTGCTACATCAACAAATTTCAATTGGGCTCTTGCCAGGGAAAAAGGCCCAAGAATGTCTACACCCCATTATTCAAAGGGGACCGTATAATAAATATGTGTAATATTCTCAGATGGTGAGTGGATGACATTGTCAAAGATCTGACACTTATCACATTTTCTGACGTACTCTGTTTCATCTTTTTTTCATACTAGGCCAATAATACCATACCTGATCAGTTTGAAGGCAATAGCTCGTGCTGGTTGGTGGTTCCCATATATCTTCTCATGGATTTCATCTCGGACCTAGGTTAATTCTGAAGGTCTAAGATATCTGAGATATCAAAGAGTAAGGCTCTTACGAAATAGAACTCTCCTAATCATGCAATACCTTAGTTATGTTGACCGAATGCAATATCCTTGAGTCTTGGCTTCTGATTTATGATCGATTTTGTAACCATTTTGATATGGACTGTCCTATCAAGGCCATAAATTTCCATAAAAATAAGTCTAGACAAGGCATCGGCTTTACAATTATCCGATCGAGCTATCTTTGAGACCACAACTTTTGAAGTGCTGTTGTAGACCACGAACCTTCAAAGAGTACAAGCTCATTTTTTCATCTTTCCTTTCAAAGGTGCCATCAATTTGACCTAAGACTACTGTGAATCGCTGAAGATCTTGATATATTCAAGTTTGAGGTTGTAAGTGAGTTCCAAAGCTATGACAACATCCTCATATTCTGCTTCATTGTTAGTAGCTTCAAATTTGTACCTAAGTGCACATTAAATCTCAACAACCTTGTCGAGGCTGTTAAGTTGACCCCGGCGCCCGAGCCCTAAGAGTTTGATGCTCCATCTACAAAAATTTCCCAAGTGCTACTATTCGAGCTCAAGTTGAGTTCCTCTAGCCCTCGAGGCTTTGGGGTGAATTCCGTAATAAAGTCGATCAAGGCTTGTACTATGATTAAAGGTTCGGGTTTCAACTCTATGTCAAATTCGCTAAGCTCTATTGCTCATTTCAGTAATCTTCCTAACATGTCAGGCTTCTAAAGTATGTACTTTAATGGTTCATTTATGAGCATGACAATGGAGTGAGACTGAAAGTACAGTTGCAATTTCCTGGCAGCTACCACTAAGGCTAGAGCAAGTTGTTCGGCTAATGTGTACCGGGTTTCAGCGTCAAGAAGTACTTTGCTCACATAGTAGAACAGTTGTTGAATCTTTTTAACCTCTTTCACTAATACTCCACTTACTACATTTTCAGAAACTGTCAAATACAATAATAGGGTGTCACAGGCCCAGGTTTGGTAAGAACCGGAGGTACGACCAATGTTTGCTTGAGTTCTTGGAAGGCTAATTCACATTCTTTATTCCAACCAAAGTTTTGTTTACCTCTTAAAGCTTTGAAAAATGAAATGCACATGTCGGCTGCTCACGACATGAAACTATTTAGAGCTGCAATTCGACCTGTTAACTTTTGCATGTCTTTCTTGCTTTTAGGTGACTGCATAGATTGTAGAACCAATATTATGTCAAGGTTGGTATGTTTCTCTTACATTATTTAGACCGAACGACATGATACTGTAACAATAGATGGCAGAGACACCCATGAATGAGTTTTCTCTTGATCTTCCTCAGCCATGAAGATCTGATGATAACTCGAAAATGTATCTAGAAAGCTGTACAATTTATGGTCCAATGTGATGTCCATGAGGTTATCAATCCTCGGTAATGGGTAACTATCCTTAGGACATGCTTTGTTGAGATCGGTAAAATTGATGCACACACACCACTTTCCATTAGCCTTTTTAACAAGAACAACCTTCGCGAGCCATTCTGGATACTGAACTTCCCGAATGAATGGTGCTTTAATGAGCTTGCAGATCTCTTCATGAATGATCTCTTGCCTCTCTACTACAAACTGCCTTTCTTTGTTTAACTGGTCTAGCTTCGGAATTAATATTGAGCTTGTGGACTGTAATCTTAGGATCAATCCTAGGCATGTCTTCTACTTTCCATGTGAAGACATCAATGTTGCGTGAAAGGCAGCTAATGAACTCGCCTCTATATGAAGCTTTAAGATCTTGACTAACAGTCACCCTTCTTCCTAGCTTGAGCTCGACCTCTTCTAGCTTCTCTATAGGGGTAAGTCTCCCATGGTGATCGAGCTCGAGCTTGAGGGCAAACAACTTCATGACATCGTTGCTCATTCCACAAACACTAGTGAAATAGCATTATCTTACGACTATTTGACCTCCATACACAACCTCTATGCCTTGATTTGTAGGGGATTTCATGGCAAGGTGGAAGGTGGATACAATAGCTCTGATCTTACTTAGTAGAGGTCTTCAAGGATGGCATTGTAGGTCATTGATAATAGCACATTTATTACATTTTTCACCCATTAATATTTGCGTTTCTATGATTATTTGATGTTTAAATACACTAAGTACTTCTATATCCTGATTTAGGTTGCAAATGGGTGAAAACGGTGGAAAATGGAAGAAATAAGTGAAAATGAATCAAAATGGAAGAGAATGAAAGTTCAGAGACTGAAGAGCAAATACTCTAAACTTGTTTCCAACCTTGTGATGAAGATTAGGGAGTGTTGGAGGTCAATTGGATAAAGAAAGAAGTCAAAGGGATGAAATATATCCAAAACATGATCACAAATTAGCTTTCAAGATGAAAAGTTTGACACCGATTTTTAGCCTCGGATTGAGACCAAATCTAATTTGAAGATGGTCTTTAAAGCAACATTTTAGCCCTTTGAGTTATCTTTCCAACGCAACTTGAATCAACTCAATCGGACATCAAGAGAGAACGTTATGGCCAAAACATGTTGTAAGGCACATGTCCTCGCCTGCAAAAGAGGCACGCGCCTCACACTAAGAATGCCTCGACTAAGGCTACCCAACTCCTTAAGGGGCATGCCCTAGCTTACACTAGGCGCGTGTCACAAGCTAAAATGCGAAATCTTTCTAGTTTCCTTGTATGATTGAAACACATATGAAAACCTAATTTTCCACCATATTTAAGCAACAAAACGTTCCAGAACGCCTACCATTCATCTCCTATCAGTTTTCTCTCAAGTTTGGCTCAAGAACTCCATGGAAGG
>CAIGRQ010161589.1:0-11422 GCA_903798375.1 Fraxinus sp. D2006-0159 | reverse complement strand
GTGTTGGTTGCTTGGTTCACAATTCTTGGGTCGAATCCAAAACCTCGATCTATTGGCTTTCTTGGGTTGGTTCTAATCTAGTTGTTGGGTTGCGTAGCTACTATTGCTACGTGGTTCTCATCAGTAACTCTCAAACTTTCATCCAGGAACTACTTACTTTGGAAGAGTCAGTTTGTTTTGTTGCTTGAATGTCAAGACTGTCTTGATTTTGTGGATGGTTATCTTCCCAAGCCTTTTCCTACCACCACCGATGGTTCTTCCATGCCTAACCCCAAGTTTCTTGAATGGAAACTCAAAGACCAATACATCCTCAGCCTTCTTCTCTCTTCTCTCTCTGAAGAAGCCATGGTCGAAGCTATTGGTCTCACAACCTCTCGGGATGTCTGGGTTGCACTAGAACGTGCTTTCAGTCACGCTTCCAAAGCTCGAGAGATACGGATCAAGGGTGAACTTCAGTTGATGAAGAAAGGAACAAGAACTGCTGCTGAATATTCTCGGGCTTTCAAAGCTCTCTGTGATCAGCTAATGGGTATTGGACGCCTAGTTGACGACATGGACAAATCTCACTGGTTCTTACGTGGTCTCGACACCGAGTTCTTTACCTCTCTTCTACACAAATGGCCCTCACAACGCTGCCCTCCTTCCATGATCTTGTTCTCAAAGCTAAAAGTTATGATTTATTTCAAAAATCACTTGAATCTCCTTCTATGTCTTCTGCAGCTTTTACAACAACTTTTGGACGTGGTAATGGCCATTTTCGCAACAATGGAAACCACCGTTCTCAAAGATATTCCAAAGGTCGCCATAATGGTCAGCCAACAGGAGCTGGACGTGGTTCTCGCTCCTACACCCCACGGTGTCAAATCTGTAAAACTAAAGGCCATACGGCTGACAAATGCTGCAACCGATATGATCACAATGAGCCATCCGCACAGGTTGCTGAAGCTTTTCAGATTGGTTGTTCTCTTTCTGAATGCTCTACCTCCGACTGGTACTTTGACATCGGTGCCTCTGCCCACATGACGCTGACTCGACTGCCCTTGACTCCTCCGAGCCTTATGCTGGTAAGGATAGTGTTATTGTAGGAAATGGGGCTTCTCTGCCTATTACCTACACGGATACCCTTTCTCCTTCTCCCAACATTCAATTATTTGATGTTTTAGTGGCCCCATGTCTAACCAAAAATCTTTTGTCCATCAACAAGTTAACTTCCAATTATTCCCTCTTTGTTACCTTTACTGATTCCTATTTTACCATTCAGAACAAAGCATCAGGAAAGGTGGTGGCAACCGGACAACGTGATGGTGGTCTTTATGTATTGGATCGTAGCACTACAGCTTTTGATTATGTCCTTAATAATTCCTCTCTACGTGCTTTGTACGAGTTATGGAATACACACATTGGACATGTAAACCCATCTATTATTTCTTTATTAAATAAAAAAGGACAGCTTTCCCTTACTTCTTTATTGCCTACTCCGTCTATTTGTTCTACTTGCCAACTTGCTAAGAGTCATAGACTTCATTTTTCCACAAGTGATAGTCGGGCCTCTTCTATTTTTAGGCCTTGTTCATTGTGACATTTGGGGCCCATCCCCGGTGAAATCTAATATGGGCTTTGCTTATTATGTCTTATTTATTGATGATCACTCACGATTTACATGGCTGTACCCTATGAAATTAAAATCTGATTTTTTTGCCATTTTCAATCAATTTCAAACGTTTGTGGAAAATCAATACTCTTGCAAGATTAAAATTTTTCAGAGTGATGGTGGTGCTGAATTTCGTAGCACTCGCTGTCAATCTCAACTCCGTTCTTCGAGCATTCATCATCAAATGTATTGTCCCTACACCCCTTCACAAAATGGTCGCGCCGAACACAAACATCACCATGTGACTGCTGAAATGGGTCTTGCCCTCCTCTTTCATTCACATTTTCCTACTCGATTTTGGTTGACTCTTTCTGTACGGCCACGTATATCATCAATCGGTTGCCTGCACCTCTCCTTGGAGGTATTTCTCCCTTTAAAATTTTACATGTTAAGGCTCCTAATTATCTTAATTTTCATCCTTTTGGTTGTCGTGTCTATCCATGTTTACGTGACTATTCGCCTCATAAATTTTCTTCCCGCAGTATTCCTTGTATCTTTCTTGGCTTTAGTCCCTCCTACAAAGGTTTTCGTTGCCTTGACCCGCTCACCTCTAGGATTTACATCACTAGACATGCCCAATTTGATGAGATTCATTTTCCTCACTTACATACCTCTCAAGCCAAGCCCATGTCCTCCCTTGATTTTTCCAATTTTTTTGAACCAAGTAACGTTTCTTCCCCTACACCCACCCAGCCTACCATACCCTTAATGCCACTATCCGATCCATCTAGTTCTCGGACCAGCATCGCTACATGCCGATTGTGCCTTGATGATTTTTCTGAGTCTATGTAAGCTCCAGGTAAGTCCCCTCCCGTTGTCTTGGTGCCTTCAGCTCAGTACCCTTCCTCTATGCAGTCTTTTGCGCCCACAGCTGGATCTGAACCTTCTACTCTAGCCCATGATGATTATTTGACCCATCTCCGATCCCTTCCTTCTCTTTCTATGATCATCAGAGCTAAAGCAGGTATTTTATGGCCCCATCATCTGGCCTATCTCAGCCATCACACCTCTGCTCTTCTCCATGCTCTGCTCACCTCCTCTAAGCCCAAAAGTTTCAATTCTGTTGCTAAAAATCCTACTTGGCTTATAGCTATGGATGAAGAAGTTTAGGCTCTCCGTGCCATCATACTTAGGATCTTGTTCCACGTCCTCCTAATGGGTTCCAAATGGGGTTTTCGCACTAAATATTTGTCTGATGGCTCCATTGACCGTCTCAAAGTTCGTCTTATTGCTAAATGATATACTCAGCTCTTTGGTCTTGATTATACAGACACTTTCAGTCTTGTTGTCAAGGTATCCACTGTTCGTGTTGTTCTCTTTATTGCTGTCACCAATGGATGGCCTCTGGGTCAACTTGATGTCAAGAATGCAATTCTTAACTGCCTTCTCAATAAACATGTCTATATGGAGTAGCCTCCTGGTTATGTTGATCCTCGTTTCCCTACCTATGTCTGCAAACGTAAAAAGGAGCTCTATGGTTTAAAGCAAGCCCCTCGTGCCTGGTTTCACTGATTTAGCTCATTTCTTCTGAAGTTTGGTTTTTTGTGTAGTCGTGTAGACACTTCTCTATTTGTCTTACTTCATAAGAATCTTATCTACTTACTCCTTTATGTGGATGATATTATCATCACCGATAACAATCCATCTCTCCTCAGCAGCTTTGTTCATCAGCTTCACTTTGAGTTTGCTTCTAAAGATCTAGGCCCACTTAGCTATTTTCTTGGTCTCGAAGTGACTCCTACTTCTGGTGGCCTTTTCCTCAATTAGACCAACTATGCTCGCGATATTCTAGTATGGGCGGAACTCCTTGATTGCAAACCTGTTGCTACCCCTATGGTCGTGGCTCAACGTCTCTTTTCTGATGGCCTCGCTTTTGCTGATATTTCTCTCTACCGCTCTCTTGTCGGTGGCTTGCAATATTTGACTATCACTCGGCCTGACATTACCCATTCTATTAATATAGTCAGTTAATATTTGCATGCACCCACCGACGACCATTTTCAAGCTGTCAAACATATCCTTCGTTATGTCAAAGGAACACTTCATTTTGGCTTGACGTTTATTACCTCATCCTCCACTGGATTGTTGCTTACTCCGATGATGATTGGGCGGACTGTCCTGGCACTCGTCGCTCCACTTCACGCTATTCTATTTACCTTGGTGACAATCTTGTCTCTTAGAGTGCTAAGAAGCTACCACTGTCTCTCGGCCCAGTTGTGAGTCTGAGTATCGTGCTCTTGCCCTTACTGCTGTCGAGGTTCTTTGGTTAACGCATCTCATTTGTGATCTCCATGTCCCTACTACCCATCGCCCTCTTCTTCAGTGTGACAATAAGAGTGTTGTCTTCTTGAGCTCTAATCCAGTCTCAAACAAGCGTTCCAAACACATTGATCTTAACTACCATTTTCTTTTGGAACTTGAGTGGTTGGCACTATCAACACTCAACATGTCCTCTCAAATCTCCAAGTTGCAGATGTCTTCACCAAGAGTGTCTCTCAGTCTCTCTTTGTGTTTTTTCACTCCAAGCTTCGTATATGCTCTAATCCCACGCTCAGCTTGCGGAGGGATATTGAGGATTCCAGAGAATGTTTGGGAGTTGTTTATAAATGGTTCAAATTAAGAATATATAGACATGAATGGTAGATAAATATGTAATACTTGTGAATCTCACAAAATATGCGAATAAAAAGTAATTTGATCGATTATGAACAACAACCAAACAATGGCTCATACTTGCAACAATCCATATTGTTGAGGAATCCAGAGAATCCTCATCTGATTCTCAGTTATTGCCGTAATTGTAGTAGTTGATCCATGATTGTAGAGATGCTGTATTTATTTTCATAATTGTTTTCCTTTCTTGTTGTATAGATGTATATGTATGTTTATCACTATAATTGGAAAACTATCTCCACCGTTTCACAGTGTGGTGGATTGACAAACATTCTCACACTGTACATGAAATTGTTCATGGTTCTCCTCTCATCTTTTGGTGTCGCCTTCAAGTCTAGCTCATTGATGTGACCCAAATGAAACATCAAGCGGGAGAAGGATCGAAGTGCGTTGAGAGGAAGTCAAGGTCGGGTTCGAGGATGAGTCAGGGTTCAAATCAAGACAAAGAAGCCATGCAATCAATTGTTCGTGCCACAATGTTCACGGGAACGAAGTTGACAAGCCAACAGCCAAGTTTCATGTTGGAGTCGAGAGCCGAAACGAGTTGGGAGGCGTTCGAATCAAGAAGTTAAATCAAAGGCCAAACGGGAGAACCATGCGACCACATGGTTTTATAAGCCATGCGATCACATGGTCTATTACCGCGAGCAAATGGCGGTTTCTGACTGGACCATACGGCCGCATGGCTATAATTTGAGACGCAATTTTTCAGATTTTTGGCAGTTTCCTTATTTCCCTAAAACTCTAGATTTTTCACATCCTTTAGCATATTTTGGACTATGTTTCTTTCCTTTTAGGGTTTTCATATAAATAGGTTTTTATTATTCATTGTAAAGCAAATTTTGAAAATGATTTTGAGAGAATTCCATTATTTGAAAGTTTTATTCTTCTATATTTTTGGTGGTTTAAAGTTCTAACTTTGACCTTATCAAAAGGAGTCACAGTCCTTTTGTGGCGTTCCTGTTTTTGGTGGTTTAAAGTTCTAACTTGAACTTATCAAAAGGTCTAGAAATCCTTTTGTGGCGTTCTCATTTCACAGTTCTTGTTCCGGGTAATCAACGAGCCCGATTTCTTACGTGTAATCTCGATTTTTGGTACGGGTCGAATTGATCTTTGCATGACGTTCATGTCCTCGTCATGTACTATCACTGTTGACATCAAGTATCACAAACCTAACAACATAGCTTAGTTCTGATAACATTTTTATCTAGGCATCTAAGCGAACAAGACGAAGACGTGATCAACACTCTGATAATCAATGTACCAGGTTGTAGTTGAAGTGTGAAGAGAACTTCGAGTTTTTATTTAGCCTCTATTTGGAAAGAATTTATTAACGATTAAATTTATAAATATATAAAAATAAGTGATGGATAAATAAATACTATTTGTGGGTTTATTGAAATGTGTGTTTGAAAATGAAGATTGATAATTTATATATGATTTAAAAATTTGCCAACCGGAAGCTTAAGAGCTATTCTCTTTGTATTTCGAGTTTTGAATTTATTTTGAGTTTTTGTTTTTGAATGTCCATTATTAGATTGTTGAAAATGTTTTCTTTTGACATTTTAAAAAATTATTTTGAAAACATCCAAAACGTGTTTTGAAAAATTTGGTTTAATTATAATTAAAAACACTAAAAACGACAAATTTGTCGTTTTGAACTTTCTT
The DNA here is from genome assembly GCA_903798375.1 of Fraxinus sp. D2006-0159. Classification (NCBI taxonomy): domain Eukaryota; kingdom Viridiplantae; phylum Streptophyta; class Magnoliopsida; order Lamiales; family Oleaceae; genus Fraxinus; species Fraxinus sp. D2006-0159. The sequence goes on along the minus strand of CAIGRQ010161589.1, from coordinate 5,430 downwards.
TTTAAATTTTTGACTTGTTTTCAAAAATACGTCTTCGAAAATAGGAAAGAGAACGAATTTTCACTATTTTGAAAAATCAAAAACAAAAAACGACTTGAAAAAGGGTAAAGAGAACATGCCGTTAATCACTCATCTAAAAACGACGTCAAAAAATAAACTGACCTTAACTAAATAATAACTAAAAGAAACAAGCTTGCAAAACTTCATGGACTAAAGTTAAATAGAGAGAAAATATGGCCATTTTGAGGATTTGAACGAGCCAAATATCAGGCGAGGAAGACGTAAGTGTAATATTTGGTTTGGTTTGAGAATTTGTTTGTTTGGGATTTTTCAAGATTTTAAACCATGTTCGAACGAGCCAGTAGCGTTAACCGAATATTTCAAACATGAAATTACGAACTATGATATAGAAAATATAGAGATTCAAGTGCAAGCTAAAAAGTTTTGTAACTTGAGACCGAGAATGTTTTCTCTAGATCTTTGATTTCATGATTTAATGCTCAAGTACTGAGATTGGATCAAGGTTTACAAAATTATGATACAAAACATTGCGATTAAATTTATCGATAAAGTATATTCTGGGTTACAAATTTTAGTCATTACCAATAACTGTACATATCAGGCTGCAAGGACCAAAACTTTAATTGTACCTTGACTATTGGCAGCCAACATAGTGGGACTTTCACTTTTCCAGCATACTGCACTGATGAAGTAAGATCCTGCATCTTCATCAGTCTCGTCCGTATCGGGAGAGCCAAATTTGTGCGATGTCATAGGTCTAGCAAGAGCCTGTGTTACCCAAAATGTAACAAAAAATAAATCAAATCTCGACTGCAATATTGTCATTGTATCATCTAGCTGCAAGTCAAATGTGCGCGAGATGCTTAAGCAGTACCCACTAACCTTATGGTAGACGCACACTTCATTTGTTTCACTGCCACAAGCGAGGAAATCCTTATTTACTGTGAGACCAACAAAATTTTTCTCGTTTGTGTGCCCTCTAAATGTACGAACCTGAAAACATCAATCACCAAAATATTACCAAAAAATTAATGTAACAACTAAAAAGAGAGTATATAGGCCAGAAAAAAATTGCTGCCATTGATGGCTATTGCAGCTCGTATTGAAGTGTTTAATGAAGAATCTATCCGTAGTCGTGAATCTTACAAGCGAATTTTCTTTGACATCCCATAACCGAAGAGTGCTGTCTGTTGATGCAGAAGCAAGCTCATTGTCCGACAGAAATTTTACATATGAAACGGCTTTTCTGTGGCCACTGAACACGTGAATCGGATGGCAGGTGTTTCTTAAATCATAATAGTGGATGTGATGGTCAGCAGAGCCAACCTGCATGATATTACAGCTCTTAATCATACCTTATTTCAACGAAAATGAAAATGACAGATAAATAAGTTGTGGATTCCAGCAGCAGTAATTTCGAAGTATTTCAAGGATGATACCTCAGGCCTATAATATTCCTACAGCTTTTGCTTTTCTAAGTTCTTTCTTTTGCGATGGGATTGGACTAACAATGCATAAAGCTAAGAAACGGATGGAACAAGATTCATGAGCATGCTCATATACAGATCACTACTATGGATAACGTTGACCAACTACTTATATTCCTTAACAAGAAAATTTTAAAAAATTAAAAAAATCCATAACGTTGAACAGGCACTATGTCTATCTGAACATGCATTATTTCTATCTTCGGCTCCCACCAAAAACAAGAAAGGATAGAAAAATAAAAAACAGCTGTTGAAACAGGGAGCAAGAAATCTATCTTTACCGCAACATATAGGCTGGACTCCGGATTATATTTTACACAGCATATATTGGCCTTCATATCAATGTTGAGGACGCAAGCTTCTTGCTTAGTGCACCATACTTTGACCTGGAATTGTATGCAAAATATATAGCAATCACTGTTATGTGGATGGAAAGTCATGAAGCTTTTTATTCACCATAAATGTCTGCACAAAATATAAAGTTGAATGTACAGTTCACAATTCAAAACACCAAATTGACAAGCAGGAATAACACTTGTATCACCGTGAAATGGAACTAAAAGACCACGAATAACTCGCTCTATTGGGAGTACAGCTCCAACTTGTACTAAATTTACCTCGCATTTTTTTTCCATGTTAAGGCTATGTACAATCATGGATGGAAAGGAGGAGGACAATGTACCATTCCCTCAGAAAAAAGTATATATTTTCTACTCATCTTGTTTGGTGTAGGGTTCGATACCCTTAATTTCTGTCTCACGTTTTGCAAGGTTACTGGTCTTTTTAGTACTTTACGTCTATCTTTCCTCCCAGAAGCACCCATTGGATATCCATTGTTAATTCTCAACCCACTTTTCATCCCAAATATAAGGTAACATATACAATTGTGCTGGAATATTTCAACTCTTAAGGCCTCACCTCCTCCATGATTCTTCCTGCATTTGTTAGACTAATTGGGTTTCAAGGCTTCCCATCCCCAATTCTCTCCCAGATAATTTGGCCTTACTAATTAAAACATAAAAACTGAATGATGAGAATTAACTTGATAATCACGAGTAGAACTTTCTGCAAAACAGAGGAAAATGAAATATATTTTGGGTACTGAAAACTCAACGAGTGTATAATAATTGTTACATTCTATGCAACTAGAAATCAGAAAACCTTTTGGGTTTCTTTCTTAAGAAACAAGTGTGAAAAACCTTGTCCATGAAGGGAAATGTTGCACAAAATTTGAGTCGAGCAAAGATCCATGAAACCAAACAAAGGGACCTGACCATGGCAACCTAGTTCAATCTATAAAAGTTTATAGCAGGAATTGGATCTCCATCACCATACTGAAATGGTATCCTCAGTAGATTCAACAAAATTGGCTGAAGATCGAATTTATCGCTCCAGCTCCAAGACTGAAACTTGAGGTTAGTATCAGAACAAGTTAAATTATAGTCACCAAATTTTGTTTATTCAGTAGATGAATGGAAGATTTACTTGTTTCTGAAGCTGGTCAGATTATTTCTGACAATTCCAATACCAAGATTGAATGAAACATAGATATAAACTAAAGAATCTTGACATGAAGTGGAACAATGAGAAGACATGGAAGAATAGAACCAAAGCCTTTAGGCCAACAACTGAACCTACTAGCATTTTTAATTTTGTATCCTGAGATTGATGTAGATGACATAAAATTTATTTAGAAATATTTCTTTGTTGTTTTTGTATTCCACCCCCCCCTAAATGGCCTTCTCTCGGTTATGGATAAATCATATTTATATTGTCCAATCCCTACCCAGTGTATCATACGAGTCATTACCAAATAAAAAGCATGAAAAAAAAGTTGTGATTCAGATTAATGTTTAAAGCAAGCCAAGGATGACAAATGTGTTACAGCATTACCCCAGTAACAGATTAGTGAATGAGGTAAAAAAAAAAAAAATATCGACGAGACCTGACTCGACTACAAAAGATTTGATTAATTGGATGTTTTCATTAGGTTAAAGAGTAGCAACAAATATTCATGTCGTCGACCCAATTATTGGGAATAGACTTGGCTTGTTGACAAGGACACCAAATCTACAACTAACAACCACCAGTGCCACCCACACTATGTTGCTGGCACCTAGATGCATGTATGGGGATGATAACCGTAGTCTCACATTTATAACCTATTAAGAGACATGAAATATGTGAGAAGAAGTTTGTATATTTGATGCAAAATATAATTACTTTAAGATAGCATTCAGTAACTGGATCATTTAGCAGGAGAAGGCGAGCAGCCAAAGCTAATGTATGTAAAGGAAGCTCTATTGTTGTTACTTAGGCTTCTTTCAGCCTTTTGCAGAAGAACTCCACCGTTGCTATGAAATCAAGTTCACATTGTTCATATATATAAATAAAACAAAATTTTAAAGAAAATATATTCAAAATATGAAATTTGTAATGACATCAATCTGAGAACTAATGTTAATTATTGAACTTCCCTAAGTATATACCTAAACAAGAAAAAGATTAGACATTGTAAAAGTTACAAACTCTAAACCTTTACTTACAAGTTACACCTTTGTACAGTACAAGAAATCATCAAGTTTTGATTGGTGTGGATCTAACTGCTCATATGTAAACATGCATTTCCTTTCACTAAAATTTAAGCAAGAATTAGGCAAAATAACAGGTCTAATTTCAAGTTGAGCAATGAAAAGTGTTCTTTCTGTACCTTACAATCGTCACTACCAGAAACTAGCATTGACGGTTCAGTTCGTGAAAAATCTACACTCCAAGCGCGCTTCTCATGCTCCTCATATTCCATAAGACTCTGAATATACCGTAATATTATTAGCATTGGTAAAAGAAATTTATATATATAAAAAAAAAAAATCAAATTCTCAAATTTTGACAACTACCGTTAACTTTAAGTTCCCAGTTTTTATATTTGGATAACAAAAATTATCATTGATGGCTGTCCCAGATTTACCTGTCTAGTAGTTACATCCCAAATAGTTACTATTCCTTCATAATCGCTGCTAGCTATAAGGTTTTTGCTATATTTGTTCCAGCTCAAGCAGCTCAGCTTAGACCGTGTTGACATCTCCACAACAGGGCAATGCACATCTGTATGTTCATTTACAACCTGGAAAGCAAAAGTGTAGCGCACGTTAAGCAGATCAACAGGCAATTTCCTTGATAAAATTGAGGTTCAGTTTCAGTCACAAGGAAATCACAATCACCATGTGCTAACTCCAGATATCATCATAAAAGAAATACACATGTAAAAGAACAGCCACAGCAAAAATGCTCAAAACACCTTTTTGCTCAGTTGGCTGTAGAAAATGTATCAGTGGGGCACTCTGATCAACTGCATATAATGGGCGACGATCTCCAAGAATGCAGTTAATTTTTCCCTCACTGAAAACCATGTTAAAATTTTAAGATATAAAGGCCATACAGATTATGCACGGGCAAAAAAAAAATCCTCTGTAATGATCATGCTATCAAATATTTAGATACGAATGTAAGTGGATTCTTGCCAAGCTCTTATTCCAACTAAGGCTGAGTTAGATGGAAGGATAGAGATCTTAATAACTTTTCTCATCACTTTTATGTTTAGTCTGCACAACCAATGCCCAGAATTCTGTTCAATATTTAATTTTCAGAACAAGCATCTCATTCATGATGGGTGATTGTAACTTACACATCCAAAATTTGTTATCCTGTTTCCTATTTCACATTATGTATGAATGTCATAAAGGTGGGGCAGTTCATAATCTCTGCCTAGACATTTAAATCAAAAAGAAATTGGCAGTTCCAATAATGTAGTAAATGCGTAATATTGTGGAGAAAGACAATGCCCACTGAACAGAGAAGAGAATTTCCTTATCTTGTTCCGAGATTTGATTCCCAAATCTATGGAATGTGATTAGTTGTAAAT
>CAIGRQ010161570.1:0-23585 GCA_903798375.1 Fraxinus sp. D2006-0159 | reverse complement strand
AATTTATATTTTTCATTGATCACATATTGTTTATCGATCACAAATTAACCAATTTAATGGTCACAAACGATCAAATAATCTGTAACCACCACAAAAACTTGTGACTATCGCCTCATCACTCCATCGAACAGCACCACCGCCACCGTCTCTGCCAGAACCACCACCGCCACCGCCACCTCCCAACCAAAACATACCTCAAATTTGATTCGCTTGCAGAACTACCACTATACCACACACATTGTCACCGATCCCACCCATTATAGTCGGCTCCATCCACTACCACTACCTCAACCTTTACCTACAACTGTACCATCATCGTCGGCACCAGCAGCCACCACCACCTACAACAATAACCACCACCAATGCTTGCTAAAATCTACCATCTTTTCCACCTCTACTATACCACACCACATCCACTAACAAAATCCCCAAACCCGCCACCGCCACCGCCATCTGCACTTTCAATACACTACAAATCAGCTTCCAACTCCGACTACCACAAAAAAAAAAAAGAACAAAAAAACTTAATATTTGCAACGGTTGTAACGATGGCCATCAGGAACATAGATCCTACGGTAATTCTCATAAGCAGTCATATTACACTTAAGCCTCTTCGCAAGAGCGACAGAGAAATCCTTCATTAAAACGCATCCAAGTGCAGGTCCATTAGCAATTGTCACGCGATCAGGCTGCACAATGATCGTCTTCTCTTTCCTGAGAAGGAGAGAATATCCGACTGAGCTGTAGTCGTTAAAGATTGGGCTAGTGAACATATATGCATCAGCTGATTCCACAATCTATGCATAGAATGTTGTGCTCACTGCGCTCCAGTAAGTCCCGATGAAATAGGGATGGTGTCGGGGACTAGTCCTTTGGCCGATGGCATCACTGCGAGAGCATAGCCACAAGCATNCACTGCGCTCCAGTAAGTCCCGATGAAATAGGGATGGTGTCGGGGACTAGTCCTTTGGCCGATGGCATCACTGCGAGAGCATAGCCACAAGCATATACTAACGAAGAGGCGAGAGAGGGGATTCCTATTTCTCAATGATATTCCACAATCAAGACCAGCGACAGCACGTGCGGATAGGAGAAAGTCGCGACGCAACACGACGGGAGAGGGGAGAAAGTCGCGACGCCGTGCAAGGCACCGTTGCTAGAGCCAGAGCATGCTGTATTTTACCATTGACTCAGAGCCGCCGACGGGAAAGAGGGTGAGGGAGAGGGAGAACGAAGATAAGGGTATTGATTTAGGATTTTAGGATTTTTAGGGTTCGGAGAGAATAAAGATTTGAAATAATATCTGATTTTGGTATAAATAAATTTTAGATCTGATTTTTGAAATTGAATTTTTAAAATTCTGATTTTGTGTAATTTTCACATAATAATATGATACTCAATTGGGCTTTCACTGGATCACTGCAAATGTAGTTGAATTACCAAGGGCCTAAAATCAATTATTCCAAAGCCCAATTATAAATTGGCCGAAAGACTCGGGATATTATAACCCTACACGTATATATTCCACCACTACTCCTAATCACTTCATCCAAGAACCCTAATTTCAGACGAAGGCTGTGAAGCGAGCTTTCAGATAACGTCTTTGCTGCCTCCGCTGTGTTTCGAAGATGAAGGTATTTCTCTCTTATGTATACAAATACTGTATATATACACATTCTGATCTAGAATAGATTTGTTTTTTTTTGTTATTTTAATTTGGATTTTGAATGTTTTGTAGTTCAACATAGCAAATCCGACCACTGGCTGCCAGAAGAAGCTCGAGATAGACGATGACCAGAAACTGTATGTCTCCATTTTCGATTTTATGCTTTTTTTTCTTGAATTTTCTGAGGTCTGATTGCTGTTTAAGGCATATTAGGCCAGTATATCTATTCATATGCATTTTTTTAAAAATGATTTATGTATGTATTCGATGAAATGAATTGGTTTGTGTTTAAATTTTTGAATTACGATTTGTTTTTGATTGCATCTTATGGAATAGAAGTGTAATTGGCAAAATGACATAGCATTTATAACTGAATACACAAGAACATTTTACTTTAATGCAATTACCAATTATCCACTTTTTTTGTTATTGTTTATTGCGTTCTCACATGTTTAAATCTGCTACTTCTGTGAGCCACTATGTATTGTACTTCTTTGTGCTTATTTTTGAGTCAATTGCTTTTGTTACACATTTCAGTTGGACTGTATGTAGCTCTTATTGGAACTATTTATTTATCTTTTTTTTTAAAGCTTATTAAAGTTTGCCAAAAAATCGGAAGATTTTGTTATGGCATTGTTCTAGGACCAGAGCTTCTCCTTACTAATTGTTTTAGCAATAAATGAACCTATGGGAACTGATTACAATGTCATTTTTTATCACTGATATATTGTAGAGTAGATGTCGATTTCTGCTTGAAATTTAGTAGGGCTTGACACGAGTCGGTTCTGTTCGGTTATGAAGAAAACCTAACCGACCCAAAATTTTCAGGTATTTAATACATGGAATCATCGGGTCCAAATATAATTATGGAACTGTTCGGGTTCGATTCGGTTCTGTTCGGTTTCGTATTATAGTTAAATTTTTTAACATTTAACACTACATAAATACAATTAATAATATTTTCATTCGTAACTTTTACAAATTAACGTAGCCCAATTTAAAAATATATAAATAACAAGCTTACCAATAAGATTAATTCAATGAATACAAACACCAAAAAGTAGATACTAATATAATAATATTAAAATATATGATCCATACCAAAAAGTAGATATTAATATTGGGCAGCTTGGGCTAACAAAAAATAAATTTAAGGATAAGGTCCAAAATCAAAAGTTGGGCTAACAAAATTACAAAAAATACAAAAAACTAATTTGGCTGGATTAATTTACTAAGTTGTTTAAAAAAATTAAAAAAATTTAATTAATTCAATATAAAAAATATAAAAAATTATTAAGATTCGATTTTTCGGTTCTTGGTCTAGAACCGAGAACCGACACAGACCCATATGTTCTCAATTCGGATATCCGTTCGGGTATTTAACTTATGAAGAACCGCTCGATTCGGGACTTTTGTCCAGCTCTAAAATTTGGACTAAAATTTCATTCTCTAACCAAATATCGGTTGGATGTAAACTTTTAGGTAATATGCATTTCAATCCTTTTGCGAGTCAGTAATTTATTTTGAGATATTTTGTTTATGTTCTATTTCACTGGTTACTGCATGCTTAAGGAGCACACAATATTTGAAATTTTTTCTTACCCAACAATATGTAAAGAGATTCACTGCTGGTATTGACATATTAAAACTGTAAATTGCAGCCGTGTATTTTGGGACAAGAGGATCTCTCAGGAGGTCAGTGGAGATGCATTGGGCGAGGTATGATATCTTTCTTATGTGTTAAGTTTACTTGTTTTGTACCGTGATTATAGCACCCGCAAAATGACAATCTTATTCTAACGTGGATAAAACTAATTGTTTCACAGGAGTTTAAGGGCTACGTATTCAAAATTATGGGTGGGTGTGACAAACAAGGTTTTCCAATGAAGCAGGGTGTGTTGACTCCTGGCCGTGTTCGCCTCTTGCTGTACCGAGGTATGTAATGACTGATTACCTCTTCTATATAGTGTTCTAATTAGTCGATTACTTCTCGAGGCAAAAGCGTAAGAGAATATTTGTTTGAACAGGCACCCCTTGCTTCCGTGGGTATGGTAGGAGAAATGGAGAGCGTAGAAGGAAGTCTGTTCGTGGATGCATCGTTAGCCCTGATCTCTCTGTTCTGAACTTGGTGATTGTGAAAAAGGGTGACAATGATCTGCCAGGGCTGACTGATGTTGAGAAGCCAAGGATGAGAGGACCAAAGAGAGCATCAAAGATCCGCAAACTCTTCAATCTCTCTAAGGAAGACGATGTAAGGAAGTATGTTAACACATACCGCCGAACTTTTACCACCAAAGCTGGTGAGTTCAGAATTGCCCGACTTTGTGGTTATTAATCATGTCATACCTTGAAGCTTGTTCTTTTTTAATCGTGGGAATTCCAGTTTTACTATTAAGGAGAGTTCAATTTTGTCTGCTCGTCTGTTGACCTGGTATACCTTGTGATGACAGGTAAGAATGTGAGCAAAGCTCCTAAGATTCAGAGGTTGGTGACTCCCTTGACTCTGCAGAGGAAGAGAGCTAGAATTTCCGATAAGAAGAAGAGGATTGCCAAGGCCAAGGCTGAGGCTGCTGAGTACCAAAAGCTACTTGCCTCTAGATTGAAGGAGCAAAGAGAGAGGCGTAGTGAGAGCTTGGCTAAGAAGAGGTCTAGACTCTCTGCAGCCTCTAAGCCATCCACTCTCGCTTAAGTTCATCAGAATGCAATTCTTATTTTTGGCTTGTTACTTGGTTTTTCCCTATCGTGTTGCTGCCCGGGAATTTTGACCATTTTAGTTGAGCTTTATTAAAATACTGTGTACTGTTCTGTTGGTTATTAAATGTTTTGACATGTTTATTAGTTGAGTAATGTTACTTAGCCCCACTAGGTTGCAACCCTAGTCTAGGCGGCGGCAGTGTGCCATTAAATGATAAGTGAAATCAAATGACTTATTTAATTTCATATTTCATTGATCTATTATTTAGAGCTATCTGGATTGGGGTTGCAATTAGGGCTATTAGTGATATTTGATCAATCAAAATTGTATTTTTATATTGTTCCGTCTCCCATTGGGTAACCCGGCTCCCCCATTTGCTCTCTTTTGCTGAGTCAAATCATTTTTTAATGTGCTCGTAGAGATGTAAAGCAAGTAACATCCTAAATACTCATAGGTTCGTCTACTTTTAAGCTTGTTTTTGTAAAGCATACTCTATATCCTCTGTAAAATGTCGCTTTTTTGGTTATTAATGGTGTGTTTGATGGATATTATTGAGGAAAGAATGTATTTTAAAGTGATGCAATGTGGTTAAAAAGTTAGGAAAAATTATTGATGTGATGAAAAATATTATTTTATTGAAGAATGTAATTGAAAATGAGTTTTGAAATAATGTATTTTAAAAGAATGTATACCAAATGGGGGCTAAAGTTGGAAAACTTCACCTTTTGCATTTTCTTGTTTATTATTTGCATATATTTTGGTCTTACGCTAGTGATGACATCGGCTTGGTCCACGAGCTCGTAAGCTCATGAGCCGAGCTGCGAGCTTTTCGAATTTTTTTTTTCACTTTTTTTTTAAAAAAAATTTCACGAGCCCACGAACCGCTCGTGTTCGGCTTGTCGAGCTCACTTGCGGCTCGGCTAGGCTCGGGCTCGAGCAGCTCGCGGCTCGTGTTTTCACGAGTCGAGCGACTGAGTCGACGAGTCGGCTCGTTTGCCATCTCTATCTTGCGCCCGCGGATAGATTTTCTCGCCTTAGCCTTGTTAAGGTAACTTCAATCGTAATTTACTTCTATTATTTCCTTAAAAGACATCAAATAACCTCTCTTGTGGTCGGTCACTGACGACTCGCCATGATAGTAAATCTCCCAATCCAATCATTTCCTCGACGAAGGCCTTAAAGAATGCAATTTGATTTTTACTGAACAGATTCACAATGCCCTCCAGTCATAGGATAAGTGAACAACATTTGATCCGAATTTAAAAATCCTCTTGGACTCGCTAAGTCCTTAAAATATTGTTGGGGATTGTGCCCCCCGGGGCACATCCAAGTTGGCAAAGAAAGTGCATTGTTGGGCTTGCAATCTCAGGGTGGAGAGTTCGATTCCTGGTTGGAGCAGTTGAGTGATGTAATAATCAATATTGGTTGGAGCAGTTTGGTGATGTAATAACCATGGAGGAAGGCTCCCTTGGGACCAAGAGTATAAGGGGTACTTGAACCCTGGTCAACTTGGGCATAACCCGCTGTTTACCTCCACCGTTACCGAGGGGTCGGTGGCTGGTCCGGAAATTAGTCTGGCAAAATTGGGATACCTGGGTACCAAAAAAAAAATATTGTTGGGGATTGCAAATTAACTATCTCAATATAGTAGAATAATGTTATTTAATACCATTGATATTTAAATTTGACGACATTAGTAACATTAAATTACATGTTCAATTAAATGCAAGAAAATACTGTTCATTTAACATGACTTATGATATACTAACATTTATTAGACTAGTGTTAGATAATATTATTTGACAAAATACTCACCCCAATTAATCTAGCGAGAAAATCTGAATGGAGAGTGTTACCCCCTCGGAAATAAGGGCTCCACGTCGTCACTCCATGTACGACGCCACGTAAACAATGAAATCCACGCATTCAGCTAAGTTGGCAGAAAGCCAACCAATGTCGCAAAGATTCCGAAGTCCCTTGGAACACCCAATTGCCGAAGCGTCCGAAGTCTTGTGCATAGGTTTGGCAAAGAAACTCCGAAGTCCTTCGTCTTCAGGGGTCATACAGCAGAAGCCGAACCTATGACGATCAAGTTCGAAGTTGCTCCCCCTGGATTCGGGGATCTTTCGGATGCGATTGACAAGACAAGCAATAAAAGGGTGTCAGAATGCCGTCCTACTATTAGGGCGGCCGACCCTTTGCCCAAGACATTAAATATTTGGAATGGACCTTGACGTGAGGCTTCAGACGCAAGGATGTGACCACGTGTAGGACAATCCAACGGTGGATATGCCTAACGAAATAGTATAAATGGGTCCTCTTTGTAATGAAAAAGGAGTTGGGATCTTTGTAAGGAGAGGGTAATTACAAGAGTATTGATAGAGATATAGTTGTAAGAAAATTTGGAGATTATTTGTTCTTTACAATATTGTACAAATACAACGACAAACATATGGGGAATCCAATACAATCGATACACCACTGATCTTATCCTCGCGCATTCCACCACAAGGATACTGATAATCGAACATTCTGGTTGGGTAATCATTGACAGCGTGATTACCATTAAAAGTATATCGCCGGTGCCTGAACATTTTTGACTCTTACTGGAAAGTGCCTCCCGCGTTCATTCAAACCTAACTGTCGTTTCCATTCCGGTAGAAACGCGCCGGATCAACACTTCACTTGGCAGGAGTGGGCCCGGCATCTGTTGAATTCATTTTTTGAGGTCAACAGAGAGAGAATGAAATAGTTATTCGGAAAATTTATCCACTTTGAACCTTTTTCATAGGGTCCAAGAAAATAGAAAAAAAAATAAAAAATCTAGAGATTAAAATTTGATCGATGATTTTCAATTCTTCATACGCTAAGGGCATCTCCAATGGCATGCACATATTAGTGTAAAACTTGGTCCAATTATGCATTATTGTATTTTTCATTTAACCCCATCTTGTCCTAGTTCACACTATAAAAATCGTTTCTTCTATATATGTCTTTATTTAATATTTTAATATTAATAAATTTTAATTTATTAATAATTATTTTAATGATGATTAATTATTTTAAATTTAAATCAAAGTCAACAATTAATTTCAACTATATATATTTCATGGATTCCACAACTTTTCAACCACATATTTTATCATTTTTTTTTTATCAAAATTTACAAAAAAAAAAATATATATATATGATTTTAATATTTATCGAACAAGGGTTAAATATAATTAAAGACTTTTGTAATAGTATAATTTGTAAATAAAATTTGGTATAAAATAATTTAAAATAAAAATTTAGTGTAAATTGGTCTCCAATGATCTTTTATACCAAAGTGTAACCATTGGAGAGGAAAAAACAAATTACATAAAATTTGGTGTGAATCACTGGAGATGATCTAAATAACAATTAACTAAGAGATGGGTTAGATTCGAAAGTCTCACATACCATCAAATTTTTCGAGAGGTGGGAAATGGATGGACATTTTGTCACCTCTTGTTGTTTTATTTGGTTAATATTTTGCTGAAAATGGGTTTGAAGAAAAATGAGTGTTTGAATAACGAGGCACAAACATGGACTTATGCTTATGGAATGACCAAATGTATAATATTATTTAACTTTAAAGATTAAGAGTATTTTCATGAAACTCTTTATTTTCAAAGTATATTTTATAATTTAGACAGAAAATTTTTAAGCACTCCAATGAAATCTCAAATCTGTATAATTTAATACTCAATTTTACTACTCCCAAATATTTATTGTTTTTTCCCATTTTTTATTTTCACTAAATTTCTCTAAATTATTATATCATTTTACTCTATTAAAAATTAAAATATTTTTAATGGATTTAATTATAGAGACCGAGTTTAAAATTCATTTTTTAAATTAAAATGTTAATTTAAAGAGTCTATTGAAATATAACTACAAGGATTGACTCTTTAAATATGAAGTATTCTATGTTTAGAATGCTCTTATATAGGTCATAAAAATACTGTAGATCAAATTTGAAAATCTTCTTAGAACTTCGATAACCATAAGTAAAATTAACTTTGTTTTGTGAGAATTAAAGTCAGATTTTCATTAGGAGCTCTTTTAATAGATATTAAAATTGAAAAACTAGCCGTTATTGTTAATTTTTATTAGACGAGTGAGACCCAATAACGATTATATTTTCAATTTTAATCGACTTTTTAGCCATCTCAAATAGGCTCTAGGTATATTTGGTGGGGATTAAAATTCAGATTTGTATCAAAATCTTGACAAAAAAAAAAAAATGTGGTGAAATTTACAACATTTCATGAAATATGTGATTCAAATTACATATTGACTTTAATTTTGATTAAGATTTCCTCACCAGGCGTGATTATTGTGTCACAATTTTTGTTACAATGATACAATCTTTCCCTGAGGCCAACCGTTGAGCTTATCGAAACGGACTATGTTACGTGTATCAAACTTTTTACATAGGGGGTGTTGGACACCCATTTTAGTGGAAATTCGTGTTTTTGAATAGTGATTGATGGAAGAATGTGTAAAAAGTAAGGAAAATTTTTAGGTTTATGTGTAATATTATTTTATTGATGGAATGTGTGGTTGAAATGAATAAAGAGAAAAAGAATGAGAAAAAAATGGGTGACAAACGGGGACATAATCTTTTACTGAATTGACAAGTAGCGGCCCCTCTTATTGGCCGTCGACGCCCCCCAATAGGGGGCAGCCACTTGTCCGTCGGCGCCTCCACTTATCAATTCGGTAAAAGATTATCGTAAAAAGTTATGTACAAATCGATTTTTCATGTGAAAACCTACCCTACCCCTGATCCCCCACTCCACCGCTTCGCCCTCTCACACACACACACATACACACACACACACACCTGCCTCAGCTCAACTCCCATTCTCCAGTTGAAGTTAGCATTTCAGCTTCACGCCCCTCTTCGAAGTTGATATTTTCTAGATCCAAAACCATGAAATTCTTTACAATCCAAACATCCTGACGCACATTAACCAAACGATCAACTTTACTCTAGGAAGAAACAATGTCCCTTTCGTTTCAAACCCTTTTCACGAACAAGAATCCTAGGTCATCTCATACCACTCTTCCGCGAACCCATTTCTTAAAATCCTCCAATTTCGCATGTTTAATCCCGAATTCGAAAATCCATTTCTCAAATTCCCAAAATTTCCTTACCCACAATCACCTTTTGTACGTTAGAAAAGTCAAAGCATCATTTGGAGATTCACTTGAAACAGCACGGAAGCAAGATAACAGTAACGGAAGCATCAGCGGTGAGTATAATTTCGATACACTTCTTTCAATTCTTGAATTTCTTTGCCTTGCATCCTCGGCTGTGAGCTCGATATACATTGCGGTTATCTATGGGATGCAGAAGGGGGTTGTAGGGTGGCTCGGGAGCAAGATTCTGGTGTGGCACTGTGTGGTTTTGGTAAGTGGAGTGGTTGTCGGAGCTGTGATAAGGCGGCGGCAATGGAGGAGGATTTGTGGTGTTGGATTATCGAGGGCTTCTGCTTCCGGGGTTAATTTGTTGGAGAGGGTGGAGAAAGTGGAGGAGGATTTGCGAAACTTGGCGACAATTATTCGGGTTTTATCTAGGCAGCTGGAGAAGCTCGGAATTCGGTTTCGGGTCAACCGAAAGGTTCTCAAAGAGCCCATTGCTGAGGTGATTTTTGATGTTTTTGTAGTTCTTGTTCTTTTTGGTATTCAGTTTGTAAATCATTTATGATATTGGTTAGGGAAATGCAATACAATTAGGAATATGATTTGTAGGGATAAATTTTGGGGATAGGATGAACTCTTAAATGAAAAATCTAGCTTATGCTTATCTTTTTCTCATTAAAAGAGCTTCTCTTCATATATATATGCAGCTAAGTTTTATATTATATGGCCTCTTGTTTTATAGAATGTCTTGTTTTATAGAATGATGAGTTCCTACATTCTTAATTTAAGTGTGTGTGCTTGTGTTTTGGGAATTGATGGATTGCTAAATTGAACTTGACAAGTTGATGGGTGGTTTAAATAAGTAACTCAGATAATTCAAGAGGTTTGCAATTGGTTATTAGGAAATGGAACCTGAATAAGGTTTTCCGTAAATGGTCAGTCAACTATGCATCATTTATTATTAGCTTCTCTCATTTTTCTCATTAGCCCACATAAATAATAACAGGAGACGTATTTTTCAGAATCTAATACATGTTTTCTCTCGTTGTTCCTCTCCTTTGTCAAGTCTAATCATCTATTTGTTTCTTGTTAGTCCCTACGATCTGTAAGTTACTCAGGTTGTTCTAGAGGTTCCAAGTTCTCAAATTAATTTGCATCAACTTTACTTAGATAATCATCAACAGTAATGTCTTTATCACTATCGTTATTATCAGTAAACAAATTGCTTCCATAGAGTTCATCGAGATAAACTTTGACAATTTCAAACATTATATCATTAAACAGGAATATTTGCCTCCACCGACTACATTATGTTCAAAATAAATATTGAAATTGAAATTATAATTGAATTTATTATTGTTGTTTGTAAAGATTGAATTGATAAGACTGTAAAGCCAATAGGTACTTTAGAAATTATAGGAAGTAATGACCATTAATTTATTCACATTTTCTTTTGTTGATACAAGTTATGTGCAAATTGGTGGTAACTTGATTGTGATATTGTCTCTTCCCTTTTTTACCTTTCAAAAAAAAGAAAGATATTGTCTCTTCCCTTCATTTTTTTGCCTTATTTTCCATCTTCTTCTCTTCTTTGGAAGTCGTTCTTCATTTTGTTTCTCTCTCTAGACAAATTCAATGTAAGCCTTTTACACTTTCTCAAAACACCATTTTTTACATTATTTTGATTGATCTAATGCCTGGCATAATTTGGTTTGTTTAAAGTTAGTAGTTTAGTGAGGTTATACAATTTGGAACATAATATTTTCAAAGTTTTCCTAAAATTCTTCTGAATTTCCCTAGAGTTTTCCAAGACGTTGCTAAACATAAAAAATTGGAAACTTTTTCAAGTTTTCAAAACGTTCTCTTAAATTTTTGAAGAATTTTGGGGTACTTTCACTAGAAGATTAAGCATCTGTTTGGTACACATTAAAATTTTCATTTTCATTCTTTTACTCATTTTCAACCACACATTTTTCAATAAAATAATATTTTCCATCACATCAATAGCTTTTCCTTATTTTTCAACCACACATTCTCCATCAATCTACTATTTCAGAATACATTTTTCCAAACTAATATTGCTCAAACACACCATAAGAGCCTGTTTGGTACGGCTTAAAATCCAATTAAAATTGAAAATATGGCCTTTTGAAGAATTTTGGGGTACTTTCACTAGAAGATTAAGCATCTGTTTGGTACACATTAAAATTTTCATTCTCATTCTTCTACTCATTTTCAACCACACATTTTTCAATAAAATAATATTTTCCATCACATCAATAGCTTTTCCTTATTTTTCAACCACACATTCTCCATCAATCTACTATTCCAGAATACATTCTTCCAAACTAATATCGCTCAAACACACCATAAGTATGAATTACGTTATAGAAATTGCAAGGCATTTGGTTTTTTGGTAGTCATTCTTTTGATGAGCTGTATTTGCTTCAAAACCCAAAGTTCACTTCAACAAAATAAGAATTACTGGCTGAGTTGGTACAATCACATTTCTACTAACAAAAATAACCCAAATAAGTCCTATTTAAAAGAAACCAAATATGTTGCCTATGACCTCTGAAAAGTTCTGCCCTTTTGAAGGGCTGAAGATTGAATTTCTTCCCTATAAAATAGATCCTTAGTTTGTTGATTACTCTTGTAGTCGACAACTCATTTGCATGCATGTTCTGTTTTTTCTGGGGTTCAGGCCTGGGGGATCTGTATAGGGATCTTCAAACATTCTGGGACTTAAATTTCTGCTTGTCATATACAGAGTGCAGCATTGGCCCAGAAGAACTCTGAGGCCATTCGATCATTGTCAGTGCACGGAGACATTCTGGAGAAGGAGCTCAGTGAAATTCAAAAGGTTCTGCTGGCTATGCAGGTAGATATTGTCATATTGAACTCCTGAATTAAGAAAAGATGCTGATCGCTGTTGGATGTTGTTCAAAACTAAAATATTATCACTTCATGTGTCAAAAATTTGATCATTCTATTAACTGCTTGATGTGGGTGAAGCATGCAAGTAGCTCTTCAACTGAACCAGGTTTATCTCAGTTTACTAGGTCATTTAGTGGCCAGGAAAAAAGTTACTTCCTATTTTACCATTTTGTTGATATGATAGAAAGATAATTCTAAAATTAATCATTTATACCATTTAGAAAAATTACCCCAAGTTCGTCCTTCTTAGACCACTAAATCCTAGAGACATGTTTAGATCAAGACAAGAACCTTTACTTTGTGAATGTTTCCACACATTCCCTTTCTTCATTTAGAACTTGTGTCCAAGTTGGCCCTTTAAAGATGAATTCTTATAGCGTTGCACAATTTGTTGATACTATATATATATATCAACAAATTCTGAGATACAGATTTTGAAATATAATTTTTATAAAAAAGATAAAAATTACAAGAGTTCTTAAACTTTCTTGAAGGTGAATATCTCCCGCTATTTCACACTTGAGGAAAACAAATGATGTCTCCCTCCATTTATATATCTGAAATATCCGGATTTGAAACAATGTTGAATTGAATTGGAGAATCTTGAACAGTTGCTCCACTTAATTGTATCACTTTTCACTTTGTCTGCCACTTGTCTGTCTTCTTTTGAAAAATTGAAAAATTATTGTCCTTCATTCCCGACTTTTTGAAAAGCTGATAACTTTATTAAAGTGACTTTAATAAAGTTGATTGTCGTTTCTCGAGTGTCTGCAAGGCTAGTAAGAATAATTTATTTGCTGGCAGACACATTCTGAAAAACATTTCTTTTGATTTTTGATCCATGTATTCTTTAAGCTCGTCAAGAAAACTAGGTCTATGTAGTCATTTTGAATTTCTTTGAGTTTCTTCTTAGATTAAGTTATCAATATTATAATCAAAGCACATAGCTTCGTTGCTTTGTTCATAATCTTCTGACTCTGAAGCAAAATACTGTAAACTTAATTTCTTTGATGAAGCCTCTACAAGCGCTGCAATTTTGTCAGAGACAACTTGAAATTCTTCTGGTGTAGAACATTGATTGAACATTGCAATTAATCTTGATTTTTCAGCAAGAAAATCGGTTTTTTTTTTTATCAATTTCTTTTTTTTATAATTTTGGAATGCTGAAATTTCTTTGTTCTTGAATCCATGAATTAACTACTTTGGGACAACAATTTGTTTCATGGAATTTTGACCACCATTTAATTTTGAAACGTCGAACAATTCTTTTGACGTTATATTCTCTGAATTCTGGAGGATTATGTCCTTGAATTAAGTGGAAATCCCAACAGAAAATCCATGAAATTTTGAGGTTGAACGCGAATTGAAACAAAAAATTTTCTTGAGGCTTAAAAAATGTTTTTGCCTCACTTTTGAAATGTTCGAAACCTTGATGAGTAAGACCGGGTAAAATCGTCTCATCAAGTTCAAAATATTCGAACCAAGTTTGAAACCATTTTGAAAAATTTGTTGGGCAATTTTGATGAAAAAGTATAAACCAGGAATGAGATACTGGTCTATAATAGAAAACACTGAACCGTGCCTTTTTGTAGTCCAAATAATTGAATTTTGATTCGAATGAATTTGTTTTTGAAATATTCATTCGTTTATCTTCCCAAGGGTGCAGTCCTCGGTCTTCATAAGATCATACCATTTGGATAGATATTTTTGAAAATTCAATATGTTTGAGTTTTTTCTGTTTGGAGTGTAAGTAATAATTGCAGATCCTATTTTAATGAGAATCGCTTCATAATACTCTCGTGACTTTTTTATATTTGTTGGAAGGAAATGGAAGTTTGGGGAGAAAAAGTCTTGAAGATGTGTTCTTCTAATGAAGAATATCTTTGAGCCCATGAAGTTTCCATTTCAAAGACAGACAAATGAATCGATTTTGTAAAATATGAAAAAGATTTTTGAGGATTAATTTCAGGAAGTTTTCCCAAACCAATTTGAAGAGCTTTTCGGTAATTTGAAGGTTTGTTTTCTAAGGTTGTTTTGAGTAGGTTTTTGGAGGACTTTTAAGGCAAGTGTAGTATTTTGAGAACTAGAGGAAGCCTCTATGGATGTGCCTGCCAGCAAATAAATTATTCTTACCAACCTTGCCGACACTTAAGAAATGACAATCAACTTTATTAAAGTCACTTTAATAAATGTTAAGGGATAGAATCCCACATCGAATAAAGATGAAAATATAGACTACTTTATAAAGATTTGGGCTACTCCTCTTAATAAAGTTGACCTTTTAAGATGGACCCCAAATCTTAACATGGTATCAGAGCCCGTTAAGTTCCAACGAGTAATTCAATCCGATTAAGACTCAAAAAAAATTGAGCACACTGATTTCCAGATTGGTATCCTCAAACGAGCCACCATCTTGCGGGGACATGTTAAGGGATAAAATCCTACATCGAATAAAGATGAAAATATAGACCAATTTATAAAGAATTGGGCTACTCCTCTTAATAAGGTTGATCTTTTAAGATGGAACCTCAAATCTTAACAATAAAGGTATCAGCTTTTCAAAAAGCCGGGAATGAATGACATTAATTTTTCAAAAGAAGACATACAAGTAGCAGGCAAAGTGAAAAGTGATACAATCAAGTGGAGCATCTGTTCAAGATTCTCCAATTCAATTCAAGATTGTTTCAAGTCCGGATATTTCAGCTATAAATGGATGGAGATGTCATTTGTTTTCCTTAAGTGTGAAATAACGGCAGATATTCACTTTCAAGAAAGTTTAAGAATTCTTGTAATTTTTATCTTTCTTTATCAAAGTGAAAAGTGATACAAGCATGTGGAGTAACCGTGTAAGATTCTCCAATTCAATTCAAGATTGTTTCAAGTCCGGATATTTTAGCTATAAATGGAGGGAGATATCATTTGTATTTGTTTTCCTTAAGTGTGAAATAGCGGGAGATATTTACCTTTAAGAAAGTTTAAGAATTCTTGTAATTTTTATCTTTCTTTTATCAAAATTATATTTCAAGATCTGTATCTCAAAATTTGTTGTTATCAATAAAATTCTTCAATTTCAAAATTATCTCTCTGTTTTTTACCATCAATTTCCTTCTTTCACAACCATCCCCTTGCCTGGGCCTATTCTGATATCAGAGCCATAATCATTTGTTGTGAGTCACAGTGTCAAACTACTGTCATCACCGGGTCATAGGCGACATTGGTGTGTGTAGCCATGGATGTCTGCTGAATAGAGGTTTGGTCAGCTCATGCGAGCTCTGTGTGTGTGTGTGTGATGAATCTTTTTTCGGTTGAATCATTTTTTAAACATTCAATTTTACTTAATTTATTATTTTAATCTTGGAGTATATAATTGGCAATAGCCGTCTACATAACTTAGCATCGTATGAAAATATTTTGGTTCATTAATTGAATTGAAATAGGTAGATATTTTACAGTAATCATGTTTGTATGGTTTCATCCCTACCGCTGGCTGTTGAAAGATACTAATTTTTATGTATTTGTTCATTATTGTCTTACAATTGAACTAGAAGTAGACCTGAATAAAATTATTAACTTTTGAGTGTAGAATTAGTGTAATAGGATATAGGCAATGAAAATGGTTAGTTCAATATAAAAAGGAGAAGTTGGCATATATTCAAGAATTTAGACTTTCAACAATAGTCGAAAATCAGATTTGATGGTCTTAAAAGTTTTGATATGTCCAAGAAGGAGAAATTGGACTTTGAAACATCTTTATCATATTTTTATCAAATATCGGTTTTATAGTTGATATATATAAAGTTATCGTATCTTATCTTGGAAATAAATTTTCCTCTCTAATTTATTGAACTGCAACCAAGTACAGGTTCCACGGCTTATAGTCAATCTTTCCTTGTTCTTTTCTCTTCAAATTCCTGATTTAAATACTTCCATCCATGGTCTGAAGAGTAAAAGAGAACCACCCTATGATTCCAGGCACTTCGTTTAGGATATGTTGAATGACAAACTAAAATTACTCAAAACCATTACCTTTAGATCCCTATAATTCTATAACCAAGCACTTCTATCTAGTATTTTGTAGCACTTATATGATCACATATTTTCTGTAGGAGTCCTGCTTCCACAAGATATTTGTCGGAGGGGGCAGACGTTAAAATTAGAAAAAGCAAAAAGACCCTAGCCTCAACATGGTACCTTTTTTCTGATGTTAACAGGCAGCATGTGTTTTGACCTTGTTTCATTAAATGCCTCATATTTTGTATACAATGACCTTAAGTGTTGGCACTTACACAGGATAATTTTACTTGTCTTTCACGGTTTGGAGGAAAGAATGAAATTGATATTCCCCTTTGTCCTCTCTCAAATCATTGAATCCATACCATGGAACCAACTATATTGGATAGTTTTTTAAAATATTTTTGACAGGCGTAGCCCATTCAAAGATATGGATGGTGCTTCATAAAAATTGACAGCCCTACTGATTTGGTGACAATTTGCCAGTAACCAGGGGAGATAGTTTCATTTAGACACAGTAATCAACCCCCCAATCTTCTTTTATCTTTGATTAATCTAGACAACATTCTGGAAGGAGTTTTATAGTGAGTTTTTACAATTCAGAGATTTCCTATCAGAAGGATTTGTGCTTTAATCTTCTGTGGGAAAGCTCATAGATATATCACTTGTTGCCTAAGGTATAAGCCTTCCAGCAAGGGTCTGTTAACTTTGTTCCTACAAGATAAGGACATTTTGATGTTTCTACACAGCTTCCCTTGGTAATTGGTCAAAGCTAGCTCCTTTACAATCTGCTCGTGTATTCATTGGCACTAGGCAAATGATCATATTTTATTTTGGCACGTACAGTCTTTTGTTTTTCTAGTTCTTTCCTTTTTTGTTCTTACTGGGAAATGACGTACCATTTGATGCTTTGAAAGTTGAAAACTTCTTATTCTGGCTGCTCAAACAATCATAATAATCTCGCATTCTTTTGCTTTTCAAATGTTGAACATGTGAGTGCTAGGTTGACTACATTTTCAGCAATTTTTCTGAGGTCTGTCAAATTGAAAGAAGTTACTTTAGGCTGTTTAGATTACCAAAAACTGTTAGCTCGCTTGCAGATTTCTGTAGTCCAGCTGAAAGAAATTGACAAAATGATGCCGTTTTCTTATTTTGTGCATTGTGTGGTTGCTAAGATGTAATGGTTTTAATCTTCTAGTAGATCTAGGTCGATAAACCTAATGCAGTGGTGGAAAAAGATTAGTGTAGCCCCCACCCTTAAAAAAACCAATAAATGTAAAACCTTTTGCATTGAGACCTTGTGTCATAATCATTCTAGGGGAACCTGTTCTAAAATTGCTCAGATATAGTTTCAGCATCATTACTTGAGCAATCTTTATTTTGCCTGTTATGTTGATAATTACAAGTACCATATTCCCTTTAAAATTTATGGGTTGTAATCGCTAATGTGGTGTCTATTACGCATTTGAGTTCAATGTAGGAGCAGCAGCAAAAACAGCTTGAACTCATTCTTGCAATTGGGAAAACGGGGAAGGTGTGGGAGAGTAAACGTGTAACAAATCAAAATCAGAATGCATCGGACGCCTCAAATTTAGCAGTCGACGGAGCATTACATTTTGAAACAAATCAACTCCAAACTTTGGCCAGGCAGAAGGAAGCCAACAATGATAGAGCCTAGATTTTCAACAGAAAGTAGAAACTTTCTGGCATCTCAAAACAATGATAGAGCCTAGATATTCAGCAGAAAGTAGAAACTTGGACTCAAGTTCTCATTGTCTGCGAGTGTAGGCGTCAGATCATTGGTATTTTGGTGTTTAAGACTTTTATGCTTGAAATTCGACTACTTTACGAGATTAAAATGCTCGCTCCCGTCGGTTGACACTGGAGAAGGAAAGATGGAAATGAAACTAAAGATTTTCTTGATATTTGAAAGAAGGCACTGTATTTGTATCAATAAATTGATTTTGGTGTATTTTGATATATATATGTTGTGTAAAACTTCTGTGACATGTAAGACTTTCCTTGTAAAATTACATTGAACATTTTGAATTTGGCCAAATTTGAAATCCATGATTACTAAAAACAGGAGCTATTAATTTTGATCAATATTTAATTATAAAAGTCAAGTTATTTTCATTTAGCAGGAGAAATATGGTCTTGTGCCAAATAATATTATTAGTTGCATTAATCATTTCTTAGTTATGAAGGGGGGAAAATGAAATTTCCCAGCGCGTGTGCTCAACATTTTGTTCACTATACTATCCAATGTCGACCACTAATACGAACTAAGCATGCCATAAATGGGTTTGCAAAACTTTTCTTTGATGGGAGACTTCGTTGTCATCACAAGTACCCATTTGTATGCCTTGCCAATTACAACCATTGTTTTACAACATATTTGTTAGGGATGGCAACGGGACGGGTATGAAACGGATTGTCCATTTTCACTCTCGTCCCGTCGGGTATTTTTGTTACCATACCCCATCCTCATACCTGGTTAAAGTAGGACGGGATGGGGCACATCTCTTGGCTCTTGCCCCATTTATTTTTTCTTTTTCTTTATTTTATTTATTCTTTTTCTTTTTCTTTTTTTGTTTTTAGTTAGTAAATATTATTACTTTTTTTATTAATTTGTTAAAAACAACTTATGTTCTCTTTAAAAATGACGATAAATTTATTATTTTTCTTCGATAAAAAACTTAAATTTGAAATTAACTTTAAACGGGACGGGTAGCGGAGCGAGACGAAGATTATATATCCCATACCCGCCCCATACTTACTTCGGGGTAATGACACTCGCCTCGCTCCCACTCCGTTTACCTGATTAGACGGGTAATTCTCGCTCCATTCGGGGAGGAAACCCACGGGTATCGGGTTAAACGAGATTTTTTTGTCATCCCTAATATTTGTTAACGTATTATTGAAGAAAAATAAACTAAAATTTCGTTTGCTGTAATGCCCACTTATCCAAACTATGTAGCATTAATCATAAACTCAGGATATTCTGAAGCTTGCTCTTTTTTTCCACGTTGCTGATAAGCTTTTAGGGTCCGTTTGATTGACGAAGGTGCAAAGACTCTAATTTCATGTAAATTGGAAAATAAAAACTTAAGTACCCTATAAGAATTCATTTTCCATGAAATTGGCTAAAAACAATTTAAAGTGGTTGTACCTTGAAATTTCGAACTTCATTTCCACTTTCGTATCAAACAATCAAGTAGAAATTGAATTCCTCGAATGTGACATTTTTCATGGAATTTAAACCAATCAAACGGACCCTTAATGCTCTCACGGGGGAAAACCGTCAAATATCAGCCTTACTATGCACCATACTTGCTACTATGTACGTTTTCCTCGACCATATCACCGTGAAATATTATTTTATTGGTAGAATGTTGTTGAAAGTACTATTTGCGGAAAATGATTTTCAAATAAGTTTACCAAACAAAAGCTAAAATAGTCGAAGTCAGAAATAGAAAGTATCTCTGATTTGATTATTTGCAAGATACACAACCAAATTCGTACAAAGTTATATTACAGAGTATGGACTTGTAGCAAGCTCAAGTAGCATACAACAGACAGGGAAGAACAGTAGGTCGAACGAACAAATACAAACTATACTATTCATACCTCAAGGAGATTGAGGCCAGTCGTACCCCTCATCTACAGCATTAACATCATCGTAAAACCACATTTCTACGTCCTCCACAGGATGTTCATCTTCCCAAAAGTCATCCAACATCTCATCATCAACCTCCCCTGCCACAAAATCCCAGGCTAGGTAACCGGAAGTGCTTGAATAATCCGAGCAATTATCCCAGCCAGTCATATCATAACAATCCACAACTAGGGGCCCGACCACCTTCAAATCCGGGAATTTTTTCACAAATTCCTCGTCCAAGTTCACATTCCAACAACCTCGTACATCTAGTAACTCAAGCTGTTCGCAGTTTTTAAGAATCTCAATCACGCTTGCTGTATTGACAAGCAAGTAGGCGATCTCAAGTTGCCTGAGTTGGGGCATTGTATTAGCAATGGCAAGGGCTTCATCATCTTGGGAAAGCTTGTCGATCACCTCCAGTGGGTGCATTATTCGCCGCAAACTAGTAAGAAATTTACAGTGCCGCCCTATTGCTTCAAGAGCTTGAGCTCCTATACTGCTGCAGTAACTCAAATCTAAAACTGTAATAGTGGATAGCATGCCGGCAACCTTTTCCACGATCAAATCATTTATTTCACTACTTGGCAGTCGCAATGTCTGTAAATATTTGGCACTTGAAACCAAAACATAATCAATAGAACATAATTCAAAATGTGAAGTGCAGATTAACAATCTCTAAAACCCTGTCAAAGATTACTCAAACCTTTCTAGAATTCGAACCTAAGTTAAATAATTAGACTATGATTAGTAGATAGTACTCTAATGTAAATCCCAGGAAATCAATAAACGACAAAAAAGCGATGAGTTCACAAGATACTTACTGGTTTGCAATGAACAAAATGCTTTCATCCCCGGAGAGGCCGGAAACACAAAGTTTACGGGGCGCGCCACAGCTTCTACGAATCAACAGTCGAACCATTTGGTCGACAATTTCAGGCTTGCAGTTACGGCTCCATTCTTCAATGTCTATCTCTAGCCAACAATAAGGCCCCATCACTGCTCTTTTCCATGCCTTGCAAACCCTAGGTACCACTGTCAGTACCTCACAAAGCGAGAGATTCTTGAATATTAGCCCAAGTGTATCGGGTATTAGTTCGTCCCAGCGATGAATGTCGCCCCCATCCACCATGTATCCTTAGCTACTTTCCTGATAAAATCAAGAGTACAATTTTAACACTCCCACTGTAAATTCAATACTACATTAATCAAATGGTCTATTCCCTTCAATTTCAGAAAATTAATACCGAATCCTTGGAACATTACGAAGAAACATATAAGCTGAAAATCAAAATTTACTGAATCTAAACAAAATTTAGGCCAAAAAGAGGGGAGAGTATAAGCAACTCAAAAAATTCTCGAGTTTTGCAACATATAAGAGAAAAAAGGCTCAAAGTCATGGTAAAATTACATTATAAAATTATAAAGATTCAGAGCATAAATCTGGCTAAACTGGGTAAAATTACATAACCCACATAATTATATAACAAATTCTCAAGAAATGCATAGATCAGCCATGGCTAGAAAATGCTGAAAAATACAGCTACAAACAGAGCTAAAAATACAAATACACACAGCCCTATTGCCCATAAATCAAAGTAGAAATTAACCAAATACATATTCAAGAAACCCATTCATAGATAACCCATATTTACCAAGCTTTTCGCACTCTTGGATCTGTAAAGAACAGACCAATTTATCCGCCTAAAATGAAGGGTTCTAAGATAATTGTCTCTCTTAGAGTTAGAGAAAGAGACTGAGAGTGAAGCAATTCAAGATCCAAATTGACTGTACGTGTTTAAATGCAGGAAAGATACTCTCTTTTTCCTTAGCGAAAACGTGAGGTGCTTGTGAAATTGTATTATTGTTTGGACTTTGAAACTTTTACGTGTATCTGAGGGACGCACCACCATAGATTTTTGATTAGAAGCTGTTTTGAATAGACTGAGAATTGAACGGATGATTGGTGTTTGAGAATTTTTTTTATTTATTTTTTTACGTTGGAATCGCATCCGTCATCCATGAGTGTGCACTGGATAAATATCGTTCCATGTGCAGTAACCTGCAAATTACACAGGAGATGTAAACCGCACCAGTCAAGCTCGATGCGACGGGCTCGACCGATGAAGTGTTGACAGAGGATTCGAACTCGTGATATTCGATCTCCGCATTCATGAACTCGATCACCCTCGAAGGGATTGGCGTTTGAGAATTCTTGATTTTGCCCCTGTTTGGGTCACTCTTTTTGTTTCATTCTCATTCTTCTACTCATTTTCAATCATACATTCTTCAATAAAATAATATTTTCCATCAAAACAAAAGATTCAATAGTTACTTAAATAAATAAATAGCCCAAATTCAATCCAAAACCTAAGTTCCCAATTCCCAAGCCCAACTAATTAAAACTCAATTCCCAAGCTGGTTTATGCATAATGCATGTTTACTTGTTTTGTGTCGTTGAAAGATACTCTCTTTTTCCTTAGCTAAAACGTGAGGTGCTTGGGAAATTGTATTATTGTTTGTACTTAGAAACTTTTACGTGTATCTGAGGGACGCACCACCATAGATTTTTGATTAGAAGCTGTTTTGAATAGACTGAGAATTGAATGGATGATTGGTGTTTGAGAATCCTCCTCCTTTTATTTTATTTTATTTTATTTTATTTTATTTTTATTTTATTTTATTTTTTTGACGTTGGAATGACAGTCGCTATCAATGAGAGCGCACTGGATAAACATCGTTTTATGTGTAGTAGTCAGCAAATTACACAGGAAATGTAAACTGTACTAAGCAAGCTCGATGCAACTGGCTCGATCGTTGAAGTATTAGCAGGAGATTTAAACTCGTGATATTCGATTTTCGCGTTCACCAACTCGACCACCCTCAAATGGATTGGTGTTTGAGAATTCTTGATTTTACCGTACTTTGCTCTTTTGTAGATGGATCATAGTACTCTTTTGTAGATGGATCATAGTAAATTTGTTTAACAAGGGGACCGTGTACTAGTATATATATTTAATAAGAAAAGAATTCGAGATGTAACTTAGCTCCTGTATCGTGGGGATTAGGTCTCTGTTTGGTACATATTAAAATTTTAATTTTAATTCTTTTATTTATTTTCAACCAAATATTTTTCAATAAAATAATATTTTTTATCACATCAATAATTTTTCCTTCTTTTTCAACCACACACACTCCATTAATCTACTATTTCAGAATACATTCTCCAAAATAACGCGACTCAAACACACCCTAAATCTTTTAACAGATTTTGATGGAAATTGTAATGTTATTAAAATGTCTGAGATTCATAAAATATATGATCAAAATTAATTTTTGACTTTAACTTATACTAACATTTAGATTTTAATCTATTAAATATTTAAGGGAGATTTTCATAAATGTCACTAAATTTAAAAATTCACAAAAAATTTGGATGTGCACTA
>CAIGRQ010161561.1:0-12557 GCA_903798375.1 Fraxinus sp. D2006-0159 | reverse complement strand
GAGAGAAGAAGCTATGGTGGATACAGGATTCATTTGCTCGTTAGAGACGGCCGCTCTGATACCATATAGAGGAAAATGTACTACTCTTTGAATATGAAAATTTACACACATCATTTCTTTCATCTGTGGATGTTATATACAAAGATTCACAAGAAATATAACTGGAAAATATACAGCCATAAATGAAAAGAATATACAGCCATAAATATAAAGATCACAAAAATATTGTAAACAGTAATTATAGAAAAACTGATTTCGGATGATTATTTTCAGCATGATTTATGGCTTAAATCTTGTGTTTGAGTTTTGTCTTGATCATCTGTTATATTCCACTTCTTCTCTAGTTACGTAGTTGGAGCCAACATGAGTAGAACTGGGTCCAGCTCCAACTGAATTATATGTCCTTTAAATACCAGGACCAACTGGCATGTTATCAGTGTTCTTTGGGATTTGTTACGGTACATTGTTGAATTCCCCGTTTACATTGCTATCTAGTATATTATGTTGGTTGTCATGTGACAATGAAAGAGTTGTGTACCACACTGTTTGCAATTTTTCCTCCGTAGGTTGTAACACTGCAAGCACTTGAATCTGTAATTGTAATGAAATATTGAAATGATCTACTATGAATTTTTTTGGGAGAAAGGACAAAAAAATATAATTAAATGTATAATGTAGTGTATTAAAAGGAATATAAGTAAATAATTAAAGTATGTCTTGAGTAGCCAAGAATTGCCGAACTAATTTTTTTGTTAATATTTTATTTGTCTTCCACCTATGCATTCTTGGACTCTGTAATGTTTTATATCTAAGGCGTCCAAGTTTTTGATCAATTTGTGGAAATGCTTCGTATATCTAGTACTGAAATGTAATCGAAAATAAATATTAGAAATATAACATTTCTATAAGTAAAATATATATAGACTGGTGAAGAATAAAAGAATAGGAGAAAAGTACCAAGAATACAAGTGGATATCCTTATAATGAATATTTACATTCGTGTTCATTTTGTTGCATTCTCTGTACTCGTTTCAGTTGTTATTCTTGCAGGGAGTTTAATAAATCAAAATACGCTCTACAGTCCCATTGATATTCAAGGAAGTAGTAAAGGTGCTCAACCATGCCCAGAGTTCTATAATCAATGTATCTTCCAGTAAGTTTTAAAACACATTCTACCGACATCACTAGTCCGAGTTTAAATTTATCTTCTTGATCTTCACATAGATGGAATGCTTCAAAAAGATTTCGCATACTTATTCTTTTTGTACCATTAAAGTATTGATTTCGAAGTCGATCATTATTGAAGTCAAGATTGATAGATACCTCGTGGCAAAGTAATCCGATTATGAAAACTCTTGCATACCGAAGCGGGCAAAATGGTTATCTAACTTCAGCCAGATTTCATTGTTTTTCCCCCATGAGACAAGTCTCATTATAAATTCACGAACTAATTTACTACTGAATTATTGTTTTTCTTTCCCTCTATAAATAACTCCATATATAAATCCGTGGAAATTGCTACACATTAAAGATGCTTGTTGATCAGCGTTGATAAACTCTACAAAATCTTTAAGATATTGATAATTTGAAAATTGAGTGATCGTAGTAGAAAACCATTGGTTTTGAGACAGTATATATTTTGAAGACATCTGTACAAATAATCAATAAAAGAAAATTACTTCACCAAAAAAGTATCGAAAGATATTCAATGTGACAAAACACAAATAATATATGTTTGGAAAAATTTAATCTGAATGAAAATTAGTGCATTAGGATTCATTAGATAATGTATGAACATTTTTCTTAGTGTAATCATCAGAATATAATTTCACAGCCTTAATAACATATCAAACGGTATGTAACTGAGAAGAAAATTATCTTTTTGAATAGTTATATTATTATTATTATTATTATTAAAAATAAATTTAATTAAGTTTTTTTATTTAATATAATAAAGTTTTAAATATCTATTTAATTCAAAATGATTTTACATGAATTATAAAATACACAATTTTGTTCACTTTAGTTTTAATATTTTAAAAAATGCACTATCAAGTACAAAATTGACGATGACACATATGTTCAACTACATTATATTATTACCAGGTTTAAATTCAACTCATAAGTTAAAAATAAAACAAAAATTTTGTGACGTCGAGGATAGTTCTTTTATGTTCTAAATTTCAAAGTTATTGTTAAAATGCTATATTACTAAATAAATGTATTTAAAAAAATTGTATATACAAGTTTTTTAGCATGTTACAATAAATAATAATTTGAATATAACCGTCTTATTTATTTATTAAAAAAATGTAGATTTCAAAGTTAAATAAAATGCAAGATGTAATAGATAAATTGAAGAAGTGTTTTTTTTTTTTACAAAAGTATGACAATTTTATGTGTTTATACATAGAAATATGTTGTAGAGTTTAAAGTTATTTAATATTTTTGAGAATAAAAATGTTAACATTATATTTTGGCAATGGTAAATTAGGTACCTATGTAGTGAACTGCTAGGAAATTGTTTTATAGACATTGTTGGTTTCATTTTCTTAACAAAAGGTAATATGTTTTTGAGGAGAGGAATGAAACGTGTATAGGCGTGCTCATCAGAAGCTTTGACAAACTTTTTTTTGTTAGATTTCACTTCGGTGTCCTTAGCTGGTGTTTGGAAAAGAAGTCTTGTTGTAGGAAGTGCAAAGATCTCTTTTATGAATGTGGAAAGTTCAACAACTATGTTGTGCATCTTGTGTTTGCCTCTTGTTCTATTTTGTCTGAATTGATATTCATGTAAGTTGAATCTTCCACATGATTGGCTGAAGGATTTACTTCGGTCATTGNGTAGGAAGTGCAAAGATCTCTTTTATGAATGTGGAAAGTTCAACAACTATGTTGTGCATCTTGTGTTTGCCTCTTGTTCTATTTTGTCTGAATTGATATTCATGTAAGTTGAATCTTCCACATGATTGGCTGAAGGATTTACTTCGGTCATTGTGTTTGAGGAATCAGTATTAGCAATTGATAATATAGGGTTGAAGACAAAGATAATTTCGTAATGGTACTCAAGTGGATCCTTTTTTTTTTTTTTTTATTGGTTTTTAGATAGAACAGCAACTCTGTTTCACTATTGGTTTTGGCAAGATTGTTCACTACTGTATCCGAATTCTGTGACAATTGTAATGTAGCTTGTTAGTATATCTCTGTGTTGGAAACAATATTCTTAAAGAACGCTAGTATTTGGGATTTACCTACAGGAAATGTTCCATTATTATATTGGCATTGGTTTCCAATAGGGCCTCTGCTGTCTCACCAATGATGCTTGCATCCAAATGTCTAGTTTTGTCTTCAAGTCGCACAAAAGCATTAGCTCTGGATATAAAATTGGTTTGAATTAGGTATATTGTATTGTTTAAACAATATTAGTGTTAGTAGATATGTAAATATATATTTCATAGTTCAACTTACCGGGGTTCAACTCTTGTATGCTCGTATTTACAGAAGCGATATTTATGAATTTGTCTTAAGTCTACAATCGACGTTTTCTTGCAGTTAGTGCAGGACATATACCAAAAGTCTTGTAAATATGTTTTAATATCACTCTTTGTAGTTTGCCACAACCAATGATTCAATATTAATGAAAATGTTGCTATTGCCATAAGTAGAGAGTGTAATGCCCGTGGAAGGAAGAAAAGTAATAATAATCATTATGGTTTTTTTTTTTAGTTTTGCACAAATTGTTTTACACGAAAGAGTATGTTGAGGTTAAAGTTACCATTAAAAGAAGAAGCTTTAAGACTTGTAGCCCATATTACAGGTTTTGTTGGTAGGTTTTGTACTATGACAATGCACTCTCTTTCAACAAAAGTGTCCCATAGAGTTAATATCACCGTCTGGAAATTTTTATTTATCAATATGACATCTTGAAGACTGACTTGGGTACCAAAATGAGTCTGAATAATTCGTTTTTGTCTAACTTCTATAGTAACACCAATGACATCTGCAACAAGAATACAAAGAAATCCACGTGCCATGTATTTCGTATGTATTAAATATTAGTATAAACAGAATACTCATGAAATATTAAATGAAAATACTTGTTATAAAGTTTGTATAGTAGAATTCTTACTTATGTTTGTGTTCTTGTCCATAATGTTCTAGTGAGCTCGTATTTGGAAAACAAGAAGTCTAAGTTATTTTCATTGAGCTCTTCAACATTTGTTCTTCCAGTCATACTCCAAATTTTTTCCTAAGGTGTACTTTTAAATTCACTTTTGTTATCTTTGATAGTTGCGTTTGAGCTTATGTATGTCTTTTCGAATGTCAACTAGTTAGCAAGGTTGTAATATTAGCATCATACATGGTAGCTGTAACTGTGTTACCCTGTTTGATGTCAAAATGAGATGAACACGTGAATAGGAAATATATATAGTACAGTAAAAGTTGGAAAATCCTTATATGTAGATACCTGCAAATCCATGAAGGTGAGATTTTGATATTGAGCTATAGAGTTACGTGTAGTTTTAAGTGCTTGTTTTCCTGCAACAATAAGCTTCACGGACTAGTTTCTCTCTAATGTAGTAATTTGTGGGATAAATTTGTAAGTTGCAGCCATTTATTAGTATCTGTAACTTGCAAGAAAATGAAGTTAAACTATAAAAAAGTTGTGGTTATGAATATAAAATTATAACTCATTAATTTTAACGTAAAAGATGAAGAAATAAGTTGTAGAACCGAGATGCAAAAGATCACCAATAGAAAACTGAAGTTATAGCTTAACAAGTTTTGGTAGGTGTAAGTGGTAATAATAATACGTTTCTGTGGCTGTAGATGTGAAAAAGGAAACATTGAGGTCAGATATTTATAGAAAATTTATAGAGCAAGCCTATTTGAATATATGTATTTAGGCTTTTCAATTCGAATTGAAGTATATAATTAGAATATTTATAGAATACTTTGACAAACTATTTAAGTGTAGACGGGGTAAAGTTAGAAGTGCCAATGTGGCGTAATAGTTACTTGTTTTGTTACTATTTGCATTGAATAAAACAAAAAGATTAAATCAGTGAAAATTGAAATTGTATTTACTCCATTTAAAATGTTATTAATTTGTTTAAAATATTATCAGGTTACAAGTAGAGAATTAATTAAAACAATGGAGCTTACAATTGTTTATGTGTTTAAAATAGATGGAGGCAAGTCTTAACACAGTGAAAATGTTTAATTTTATATTTAAGAAAATAAAAGAAACTGGTAATTTTAAAAATAAAAGAGGAATTGGAATATTTTTTGTATTTTTATGGAGTGTTTAAAATGCGTTGATAGCTTTAAAAAAATTATGAAATTTAATTGTGATAATGAAACGTATTAATAGCTACGTGTCGGTTTTAAAATATCTACTGTGCGAAGGAAAGTTAGCATGTCGTAGAAAATATCTAGTATTATATAATAGGGCATCGGGCAATTAAATTTTTTTTACTGCTATCATTTGGTAGAAAATATCTGCTATTAAATATTAAATATCTATAGATTTATAAAACAAGAATTATATGTGTGGAATGAAGTTATGTTTTTTAGTGGGGATAGACTTCTCTTTTTGCTGTTTTTTATATTCTGAATCAAAATATAAAAATTGTAAATGTTAAAGTCTAACATAATTGAATGTTTCCTAGAATTAATATGATTTGTAAAAAAATGTGAGGTTTTGTAATTTTTATCAATACTTTTGAATTAAATTATTAATAATTGAAATTGTATTTAGTTTGTTTCAAATGTAAGTAAATGTTATCATCTAAATTTAATTAAGTAGAATAATGAAATGTTTAATTTTTAGCTAAAAAATAAGAAATAAATTAGTAATTTCAAAAATATAAAAGTAAATGTTTTTTTATGTGTTTAAAATTGATGGAGGGAAGTTTTAACAGAGTGAAAATGTTTAATTTTATATTTAAAAAAATAAAAAGAAAAGGAATTGGTAATTTTAAAAATAGAAGAGAAATTGGAATATTTTTATTTTTTATTTTTATGAAGTGTTTAAAATGCGTTGATAGTTTAAAAAAAATTATGGTGCTAAGATATGATGAAGTGAAGAATGGATTGGCAAAAAGAGATTTTTTATAAAAGAAATAAATAATAACTATAATGAGAATTCATAATTTATTTAATTGAAATGAAGATACTATAATGAAGACTTTATAAGTTAGTGAAGTAATATTTGATTTATATGGGTGTGTGTATTGAAATTATGTGGATTAAGGTGAGAATAGGATCAAGGTAATCGAACTTGTCCAACTATTTTCAAATGAATTTTAAATCTTAAACGAGCTGTTAGACCTCCAGGTAAAAAAGATGCAGATACTCTAGACGATGCAGTAGCCAAAGCAATTAAATTTTGGGACCTCACAACAGTTAAAAGCGCTTTATATAGAAAAGTCTTAAATTTTGGGACCTCCATGATTGTATCGTACGCAATTTGTTGCCGATTATTTATGGTTGTTGCACAAGCGTAATCCCCTTCAATATCCAACTTCGTTTTCTCCTCTGCAACCATTCTTGTCAACCTTTCATTTTCATCTACATTAACACTGAATGACACTATCTCATAATCATTTATGTTTTTACCCAATGATTCTAGAATAGAACCTATGTCTTTCAAAGTCAATAATTCAACAATATTTGGAGGTTTATTTTCATGTATATAATCGTCAGTCATACAAACCTTAAATTTATTCCGTAGTAGCTTTGGATGATCAGAATTGCAAAGTATAAGAAGCGTAGCAAATAGACGTCTTAAAAAAGTAGACATTTTATAAACATTAGTTTCAGATAAACATTCTTCACTATGATTGTCTCCGATTAACAAAGCATGTAACAATGTTGCTTTTCGATATGTACTTATAGTTACTACATTTAAAGTTCGTAAATTATGAAATGATGTTGGACCTCGAATATGATTGAGAAGTACACATAGGAAATGTCGTTCTCTTTCAGATGGATTTGCTGAGAAAATTTAACCTATGACAATATGTTTCTTTCTGGGAGTCCAAATCTTCTTAGTTGAATTCCAAACGAAATGTGTTGGGAAGTCTCGGTATAATAATGTACGAACAAATTCTTTTGCTTCATTTACTCTGAAAAATTCTATTAACATTGTTCATCTTGTATTTTCATTTTTAATAATAGTAGTTAAATCATCTTCGTCATAATATCGCACTTGTTGATGATTTATAAGATGAAGTTGTAAAGAATAAAAAGTTGGATGAATTTATGTTAAATTGAATGAGAAAATCCTTCACATTACTTCAAGTAGAGATATCCATCTAGCAGATTGATAAATAGAAATTTCATCGATTCCTTTCACTACTTTAGTTGGTGTAACTAAGATATTAATACGATCATGGCATAGTTATGGGATAGTTGAGTCTGAAAGCAACCAACGAAAATTGAAGAATGCTATTAGCTTATATAACTCCGTTCCTAAGCCGAAATAAAACTCGTACCTATTTAACCAATTCGCATATTATGTGAAAAAAGTAATAGAAATAAATGAAACTACAAGCAAGTTCCATGTTTTAAACGAAATATCTTTTGGATATCTTTTGGGAATATGGAATACACATACCTCAGGTCGTCTGTAAAGTGTTTGCAGGCTTGGAAAACTTCCACACAAGTTCAAATGAGGAAACAATAACTTATCTCATAGTTTTGTACCAGCTCTTACAACCCAAGAGGTTTGTTTTCAATTTAAACTGATTTCCTGAGTTCAACACAGATTTCAGGAAATCTTGTACAAAATCCTCGTAGTTTTCTTATGCTTAAAGTGTCAAATTCAAAGATCGGAAGATAAAATAGTTGTTGTAGGCTGAAGTAGAGAAGGTGAGGAAAAGTTGTCGTTAAGAAGAAACAGTAACTTATCTCTCAGTTTTGTACCAATGGTTATAACCCATAATGCCTTTTTTTTTTTGCAGTTTTAATTGATTTTCTGAGCTCAACAAAGGAATTTTATACAAAATCCTCGTATTCGATAGAAAATTAACCTAGCGAAGTTGGAACTGATATCGTGGGTAAAATGTATGAAAGAAGTTGTCGTTTGCCTTTTTTCCTCTTCAGGTGCGAACAGGGTTGTGAAGTCAACAATTGTGGGCATGATAGGAAGAAGTCTAAATTACCTTTAACCCTTGGAAGGATGGTGGAGGATGGATAGGGATGAACTATGATTAAATAAAAGTTTCAGAAATGAACAACAAACGGTAGGTTGGTTCTTTTAAGATAGTAAGGATATGTTAAAACTTTGTTTTGTATAAGCCGACATCGGTGCATGATATACTATTGCAAATTACTGTTCGCTACAATTCAGCAATATTTACCAGAGCTGACGTGTATTATTGCCCTGTGCTTCTTTAGAATCTTCTTGATGAAGCCCAACCATAGATGACAATTAACATGTTTTATGGCCGATACCCTGAGAATGTCCCGAGAAATCCTAGTACAAACATCATAGAAATTTGTTAGATTTTTAGTTATATTGGTAATTGTTTAGACAAAGTGATTATTGTAAAAGAATATGATTGTTACAAAAAAGATGTAAAAGTTAAGGAGTCTTTTGGAGGGTTGTATAGATAAATTAGGAGTCTTTGAGTTCAAGTATAGAACAAAAAGAAAGAGTCGCCGGATTTATGCTAGCCGTCTCCTAGCTGATGCTCGAGCGTCCAAAGTAGAATCATTATTGTTCACATGTCGCTCGACTCTAGCTCACAGGTCGCTAGCCTGGTGCTCGAGCGACAGTGTTTTATGAGAAACCTTAGTTTTCATTTTTCAAGAGTTTTATCTATCCTATACTACTTAAACTCCAATTATATATACCCAATACCCAGTACGATTTTGGCCATGGTTGATGATTATTTACATCTTCATAACATCATTCCAAAATCCAAGAAGACATTCAACAATCAAGATTAACCTTTTGATTCTTGAGATCAATCAACCAAAAGTTTGAGAAAAACATCAATTTCATATAATACAAAACATCAACTTCGTAGATATCATCAGGAAGGTACTTTCTCAATAACTTTAAGAGGTTTCTAAAATTGAGGGAGGTTAGACTAGAAGCACATGAAGAGTACACAAACAATGTGTTCTTGGTGTTTCACTGAAAATAGACAGTTCCAGAACATCGAAAGCAGGTGTAAGTGAAATACATTCCAACAAGTTTTGGAGATTGCAGGAATTAGATCAGCGAGTCTAGTGAATTTTCTAGGCTGGATCATACTGTAAGTTCTTATTTACTATAGTAGAAACTACTGGCTTGGTCTCGGAGTTTTTATCTAGTTAAGGGTTTTTTTCGTCATCAAATCTTATATTATTTACTGTTTTAATTATTTATTGTGGTAATTCAACATATGATAACTTGATTTGATTGACTAAACATCTAGAACAGTTTAGAAGTGACTTGTTACTTTTAATTGATAAATTTAATTTCGCGTTATTTGCCTATTAGGTGATTTTAGGGTTGAACTAGTAATTCTCAAAATTCTCAAATTGTGAAGGTAATTTCCAGTTTCACGTCATTTTGTTCTAAATCCTATTTTCAATAGGTTGGCACAGAGTCCTTCCATGTGTCTGGCACTCCAAGTCGACACCATCGACTACAATCTTGGGGGACATTGGGGAAAGTACCTTGTTCTCAATGGTTTGATGGCAGTTGAACATCCAGGATTGAAGGTCAGCTAGGGTGGCTATTGACTATTGACCGTCGACAGTCAATGGCCGTAATAGTGAGGTTTATTATGCTATATTAGGTATGAGGAGCTTATGAATTTCTTGCCTAATCCAATCTCATACTTTACTACCTAACATTAAATATTTAAAAATCGAATATTAAAAATATCTTTGTCAGCATATATAATTTTAGAATCATACTAAAATGGCACAGAAATTCACCTTGTGAAATCTAGTATACTCTTTTTTCATTTCTTAACACGAGATAATCCAACAAATATTTATTTTTACATTTTATTTTCTCATTTTAAACAAGCATATTATCTTTGGTTAGGATCATTGTGGCTTTTGTTTAGCAGAAATCCCAAGAATAAATAAACATGATTATTGGTATTGTACATTGAGAACTCAAGAAGTTTATAACTCAATTGCCCTTGAAATTGCGTTGTATAAGAAAGTGCAACTCACTATATCAAGTTCCAAATGTTGATCTCTTTAGGCTATTTCAAGGAGGAAATTCCATTATGAATTAGGCAACATAAAAATGATACCCCCTACAAAAACCAACAAATTTTATAATCGAAACAACCCAAGCATTAGTCATTGAGCGTAACGGTTATCTTCAATAGCGTAAAAAATATTTTAAGTTAAAATAGATAATGAACTTTAACTTACACTACAAATAATCGAGCAGAAGATTAGTAAGATAATTTATAGATTTCTCAATTTATCATTTATAACAAATATCAGATATTCACAAATTAACATGTAATTTCCATCTGCTATATTCATCTCAAAGCCATTCGAAACCCTTGATTTTGTGTTCTTCTTACAATCTACTAAATGCTATTACTTTGCCCAAATTTTATGGTAGATTCATTTAAATATTTTATTCAATCTCAAGCCTTATCAATTGTTCCAAAATCCTCCGATTTTCACCTAAGATTTACGTCTCAAATTTCAATCATTCCAATTTGGCCAAAACCCTACAATCTTTGGGTGTAGCTCTAAACATAATTTTTCAACTATCATTTTCAAATTTCCACCAAAATTTACTTCCCTCAACTCGAAATGGTGATAACTCGCTCATCTTAGCTAAAACATTCCACATAAAAAATCACATAGTAATTTGTAAAGAAATACTTATTGACAGCGGTGGCGTGTGTCAGTTGGACCTGCGGCTGCAATAGTGGGAGACAATGGGACTTGGGATGGGAGGTAGAATATAGGGTTTGGAATTGGTAGTTTGGCTTCTGTGGGTATGAAATGAGAAAGAACACGATTTGTCACAATTGAATTCACTTAATGGGCCATTTTTTTAAAAAAAAGCCCAACTAATGAAAGCCCAGGATCTAAAAAAAAAAGTCCAACAACTCATCTTCTCCATCTTTCCTAAATTCAGTTAAATATGTGATGTTTGGAAACTGAACCTTTCGATTTGCGATTTCCATTTGTTTGGCGAACTCGGATATAAGTATGTTGTGCAATGGCTCTGGTTGCAGCTTGTTGTAGTTTGTTTCTGGTTTTGTATTCGTATCACAATGGCCACCTCCATTTCATTTTCCATCCCTGCTAGTTTACATCTGATAATCTTGAATACTTGCATGTCATTACAATATTGTGAAAATTTATATGCCAGCACTAAAATAATCGTGAATTCTTGCATATCATTGCATTTGTTGTCATTGTTTGCTCTTTCATTTTGGGACTGACTGTCTTGTTAATTTATGTTCTAGTACTATTTAATTGACATGTTGGATGTTTATATATTTACTTGTTTGTAATGTGCTGGTGAGTAGCTCCGAAAGAAGATACGACTCTTTTTCGACTCTAAATTTTGCAGCACCCATGATTTCAATGTGCCGAGAGATCGCCCGAAAGCTTCCATGACATCCATAGTCATGTTAACACTTCTTCCTTCATGGAAATAATATCCCCCTATAAACAAAAATCATAGTGAACTGCACTAGGTTTCTATTAAGTCGAGCATACTAAACATACACATGCATGTCACACTAAGTTTCTATTCAGTTGGGAATACTAAACCTCTATCTGGTATAGATTTTATTTTTAGATTTTATCAGATTTTGATAGAAACCACTGTGCATGTTAATTTTTTATTCCATTACTTCTGTATGGTTCCCAGAAAGCACAGTACAAGAAGGTGGTTGAATTCATTAAATTCATGAAAATTATCATTACTACCCTTTGAATCATTCATAAACATTTATGTGCATGTGTCACCACGTTTATATTGAGTCCTTCATACTAAACATATCCATGCATTTTTGTTAGAAACATGACTATTAATAGAAAAATTCTTACAGCTTGGTAGTTTTGTCTTTCTTCCACCAATGTCCACCGCTGAATATATGAACATCT
Source organism: Fraxinus sp. D2006-0159 (assembly GCA_903798375.1). Classification (NCBI taxonomy): domain Eukaryota; kingdom Viridiplantae; phylum Streptophyta; class Magnoliopsida; order Lamiales; family Oleaceae; genus Fraxinus; species Fraxinus sp. D2006-0159. The sequence goes on along the minus strand of CAIGRQ010161561.1, from coordinate 461 downwards.
GCTCCAATCCATTTGTTAAGAGTACCAGCGCAAGTTATCAACCCTAACAACCCCCAGACCTTGTTGAAGGTTAATTCAGAAATTGTCATCTATTAATTTCCAGTTAGACTGAGTCATAGATACTGGTTTAATTTCAAATATTTGCTCCGTATTTTCTGGTTTTTAGTTAGTCAAAGTCAATATGAATTAGTGGCAATAAAATGTGATGTTAGTTGAAGATTTTTAGCTATTTTCAGTTTGTTTGTAAGCCTTTAAATAGGCATTCTTAGTTCTGGAATAAAAAACAGAATAAACCAGTATTTCTCTGCATTTTCTCTATTTTAGTTCTCTACACATTTTCTGTTTCTTTGCCTTTACTTGTCTAAATTTCCAACATTTGTGGTATCAAAGCCTCGTTCTTTCTTAATTGTTGGTGACTAATGGCAATGTCGTGAATGTTTCTCAACCTTCAATTTCTGTCT